>QVTF01005464.1:32500-80000 GCA_003573665.1 Oxygymnocypris stewartii
TGCACGCGCGTGTGTGTATGTGCGCATCTGTGCGTGTGCGTCTGAGTGTGTATGTATGCGTCTGTGTGTGTGCGTCTGTGTGTGCATCTGTGTGTGTGTGTGTGTGTGTGTGTGTGTGCGCATCTGAGTGTGTGCGTGTGTGTGTGCGTGTGTGTGCGTGTGTATGTGCGCGTCTGTGTGTGCGCGTCTGTACGCGCGTGTGTGTGTGTGTGTGTGTATGTGCGCGCGTCTGAGTATGTGTGCGTCTGTGTGTGTGCGTCTGAGTGTGTGTGTGCGTCTGAGTATGTGTGCGTCTGTGTGTGTGCGTCTGAGTGTGTGTGTGTGTGTGTGTGGTCTGACCCTGGGGAACTGGTAGGTGATGTGGGGCTCGTAACCGTCCTCGTTCCTCTTCTTCCTCAGACTGACCACCAGCAGATACTCGAAGAAGAGCTGACTCATGTGACTACGCTCCCGTCCTGCAGGAGGCGCCGCGGCCGGATACACGCCGGGATCAGAGGAGGTACGCTCTGAGCACACACACACGCGCACACACACACACACACACATGCATGACATTTAACGACAGACTCTTCTGAGAAACACACCGCTGATAAACCACAGGCAGACAAATGAGGAGGTGAGATGATCACAGGCACGCTTTGTGCTGGAAACCTCAGAGGAAACAAAACTGGAGCATCTGACAGAGACACATTCACACATCAGAGAACACCAAACCAACTCATCATCAAATAACATCACGTTTAATCCATAAACACATCGCATTATAGAGGTTCAGCGAGTCACGAGCTTCATCAGAAACACAGACTCCACTCTTCACACAAAACCTCCACAAAGAAATGCATCTTTTATTTATGTTTATTCATTTTAAATAATATTTAAAAAATGCACAATTTTTTTTATATTTACTGTTAATGAAAACATTAATATATAACCATTATCTTAGTATTAAATTACATTTCATTATTTTGTAATTAAGTACGATATTTGTTAAAAAGTGCTGTTTTATTAAATATACAAATGTATTTAATATTTTTGAACCATACTTATTTTATGACAAATTAAATTACAACTATATATACACAATTTGTTTTTATTTATGTATATATTTATATACATATATTTTATGGATGAAATTAATTTTTATTTGTATTATTCAATATTTTTGTTTAAATATTTCATAATACTATTAACTAAATATTAAAAATACATATTAAGTATTTTTTTATTTATGTATACATTTATATAAATATTTTATGTATGAAAATAATTTTTATTATAAAATGTTTTTGTTTAAATATTTCATAATACTGTTAAATACATAAAAAATAAGTATTATGCATTTATGTATTTAATTATATAAGGGTTAGGCTTTTACAGTATATAACAATATAAAATATTTATTAATTAATTGATGTATAATTTAATTTAACCTCCAATCGATTTTTATGTATATTTATCATTTGTATTTAAATATTTCAAAATATTAAATTGTCAATACTCATAAATAAATATAAAAATACATATTATATATGTATTCAAATATATCATAATTATTACTTAATTTAATATTTAATTGATAAAATTGGGGTTAGGGTTTTACAGTATATACACACACAATACATATGTGTGTGTGTGTGTGTGTGTGTGTGTATATATATGTGTGTGTGTGTGTGTATGTGTGTGTGCTACTGTGTGTGTGTGTGTGTGTGTGTGTGTGTGTGTGAGTTACTGTGTGTGCTACTGTGTGTGTGTGTGTGTGTGTGTTTGTGTGTGCTACTGTGTGTGCTACTGTGTGTAAAATACATACATAATTAATAATACTAATAAAGTAGGGTTAGGTTTAGGAGTATATAAACTCATTGTGTATGTAACGGATGTGTATGCCCGTGGTGTCAATGTAAACCTCACTCCCCTGACCTCAAATAGAGGCGCTCTAGCAACTGACGCTAGAGGCTGTAGCCTTTGGCGTTACTTATTAGAGCGCCCGCCTCCTGCGTGGGGAATCCCGGGTTCGCGACCCGCTCGGCACTAGATACGAGTTTGTACTGTGCGGACCCGGGAGGGGGTGTTACATGTACATTAGTCTGTCAGATGTGTGCGACTCACTGGTTCTGTGGAGCTTCTCCTGAAGCGTGGAGAACATAGAGCTGACCTTCTTCATGGCTCCGAGATCCATGTCCCGCAGAATACCAGCTGGACACACACAGACACACACACACACACACACACACACACACACACACACACACACACACATATATATACACACACACACACACACACACACACACATATACACACACACATACACACACACTGATTGAGATCAGTACTGTCTCATCTAATGTTGGGAAATTCTCAGGAATTCAGGACTTAATCATCGCTTTCTTTTTCCACTTTAAAGCCAAACAAACACAATGATAGGTCAAGACTCTGTGTGGGTGTGTGTGTGTATGTGTCTGTGTGTAAAAGAGAAACGAGACACACCGTCTTCAAGTCTCACTTCTACAACAGAAGACATTTATCGGTCACACACTGAAGAAAGTTCTAACAGAAACTCACTGTGTGAAGTGTGTGTGAGAGAGAGAGAGAGAGCAAGAGAGAGAGAGAGAGAGAGCGAGAGAGAGAGAGAGAGAGCGAGAGAGAGAGAGGGAGAGAGGGAGAGAGCGAGCGAGCGAGAGAGAGCAAGAGAGAGAGAGAGAGAGAGGGAGAGAGAGTTTACTGGTTTTAACTCCATTAAGTGGCCAAATTGGCCTCAGAATGCAGCAAACGTGATTTTAATCAACATTATGAGCACATGATGACTCAAAAAGCTAAATATACACACTAACCTTGTCGTATTATATACATATAAAACAGCTAAATGTTTTCTGTGAGGACAGAATATATCACGAGCTCAGTATAAAACCGTTACACCTGAGGAGAACAGCGACGCGCGCGCGCGTGTTTGTACTTACTCTCGGCGGGAGTTCGCTGATGTTCTGTCCTCCTGTTGTCTCTGCTCTTCACACACTCTTCGCACACTCTTCACACACACTCACTCACTCACACAATCTCTCTCTCACGCAGATTTTGACCGCTGTCAGTGATTCTCGGTTGTGTGAACGAACTCCCGCGGCGGGAGCGGAGTCAACTAGCGCGGCCACGCCCACATCGATGACGCGCACGGATCCGTTATCAGCGTGTTTATAAAACATTTAAAATATAATAATTATTTTTATGAATCTCCAACTTTTTTCATTTTCTCACTTGATTTTATATGAGCAGTTTTATTGTAATTATTATTATTATAAATCAACATTTTGTATCGCTTTATTTAGGTTATATGCGTTTTCTTCCCCCTGGCTGTTATCTTTATACTTAGTTATATTTATTGATGTTATATTGTAATTGTATTTGTCATGTCATTGGTATATTAATATATATCTGAGTTAATTTGCACAAACAGATAACTCAACAATTCTCAAAAATCATGTTTTTTCATTGTTGTTGTTTTTTGGACTTGGTTAAAAATGTACTTAAAAAAACAGCTAACTAACGCAATAAAACACAAAAAATACATGATAACATAATAAAAAACATGAAAAAAACCGAGATATCTGTTTTTTTAAATAAAATCTTCATACACATATATATATATATATATATATTAGTGGTGGGCATAGATTAATTTTTTTAATCTAGATTAAAATGGCTCATTTGAATTCTGCCGAAGGCATTCAGAATATGTGTGCTACCCAAATAATGACTAAAAGTAAGTCTTTGAGAACGGGTTTCTCAAGCCAGGTGGCGCTTTAGACCAGGGGCTCATCTCCTGTTTCCAAAATGCATCACAAACTTTAATCTCTTCCCGTCCCAATCCCACGAAAAAACTGGGGGAAAATCCCGTTCCACTCCCGGAAGAATGACTCCCCTTCCCTCCCACTCCCGTGTTGTTGTTTTTTTGCCGATAACTGTCAATTACAGTACAAATATAGTACAGATCACAGCGTGCCCACCTTATTAGTTGAATAACAACCCAAAATGTCGTTTTTTGTTATTATATTGAACTGAAAGCCATCTTATGCACAGTGTTGCACAGATTAAATTTCATGTAAATCATCCATGCTAACACACACGTCTTCTATTTTTATTTTTTAGACATTTCACTCTCTATAGATATATTTTTCAAAGACGGAGTTTCTCGCTCAAGTTCACATGAGACCTAAAGCGCATCCTGTTTGCTTAAAAGCGCAACGTTTCGTTGTTATTCTGAGTGCACACAAATAAACGTAGAGTCTTTACAGATTCGAAAGATGTATTAGGCTACTTTTATCTGTATGACCAAGAATGACGGAGATTTTAAGAGCAAGTGAGCGCACCGGAGCCTGTCCTGCACAAAACGCGCTTCCACACAAACACTTCAATAGCGCACGTTTCTCTAGGTTAACATCATATTGAGCGGCCATGTAAAGTTGCTACTACATACATCTTTCAGATGAAAAGCCATATTTGAGGTTGATGAATGATAGGTGAGCGTTTGGATGTCCTGCCCGATTGTATTACCACATAGACCAGCCGTTAACAATCTGTCCATCACGGACTGCGAGCCTCTAGTTCGAAGACTCGTTCTCGCCCCCTACAGTGCAATTCGGCTAGGTATACATCCGCGCTAAAATATCAGGGTGAAAGTCATCATAGTGCGTAGTATAGACCCAGCTCCCAACCCAACTTTGAGAATAGATTAACGCCGATATTTTTTTTATCGCCCGATAAGAGTCTCACGTTAACGCCGATAACGGCCCACCATTAATATATATATATATATATATATATATAATGTTTTGTGTGGCACTGTCAAAGATTAAAATAAATTATAAATAATTATTTTGATTTTAATTATATTTATATATATTTTAATAAATATAACAAATATGTAAAATGTATAAATAAATATTAATGAATATTTTTTTTTATTAAGAATATTTTTTATTGTATTTTTTGTAAAATTTTGAAACACGTTTTAGAGAGAGAGAGAGAAAGAAGTTACTCTGCATCCAGTTTTTTTTTATATCGACTATGCATTTCATAAGTTTCTCAATTTGGTGTGTTTTATCGGGCCATGAAGAAATATAGAGTTGAGTATCATCAGCATAATAGTGAAAGCTAACCCTGTGTTTCCTGATGATATTTCACAAGGGTAGCATGTAGAGTGTGAAAAGTAACGGCCCTAGTACTGAGCCTTGAGGTACTCCATACTGCACTTGTGATCGATATGATACCTCTTCATTCACTGCTATGAGTTGGAGTTAGTGAGGTCCTTTGTATGTGCACGTATGTAACCGATGTATGTGTGAAGCTTGTTTCAAAAAAATTGCAAAACAATCTATGCGAAATGGCTGAAATTCTGGTAAACTACATACTAGATCATAGCTATACGGCCTGTGTAAATTGTCTTTACTGGATAGATAGTAAGTAACATCAGCTTATTATTATTATGTATACACAGGGCTGGGAAGGTTACATTTAAAATGTATTTCACTACAGATCACAAAATACATGCTTTAAAAAGTAACCAGTAATGTATTTCGTTAGATTACTCAGGTTTATACACGTAATCTAAATACTTTAGGATACTTTGAAATACTTAAGATTTGTAACACAAGGGAACATATACTTGACGTCTTATTTTTATATTTTCCAAATCTAAATAAAAGTAAAATCTACCAGTCATAAGATATTTGTGTTTTCTTTGCATTTTTTAACAACATCAGTTTCCCACCTCATTTCTATGAACAACAAAAAATGGTATGTCATTTAAATCTAACAATCAATATAAATTAAATCTGAATACAATGAATGTGATTCTGTGCTGTTTCATGCTGCATTCCAAGCTTCAAACTATTCCAACCACACCAAACATATCATAAAAGTAGTCAAAACAACTGGCACAGTTCTCCAAGTTATACAATAGATTTGTTTAAAGAATGGACCAAACTTTTAGTGATTGATTTATAATTCTCTGTATGGAGAAGCAATCGGCACAAAAGAATCAAAGAGTCAAAAGTGACAGGGCACATTTGCCAAAGCAACTAACATTACGGTCGCAAGTAATGTCGTTGTAGTTCAACATAATTTAACAACCACAGTTCGCTAATAATGCTTTTGGGAAACATACCCCAGATCTATCCAGTTTAATGTGAACCATTCACACTGGTTTAGTTGAACAAAATAAATGATTTGTTTAAAAGATTGACTCAAAATAATAGTCTGTTCACTAATCGAATCATGAACTCACATTACCGCGTCAAAGATCAGTTCTTGAACATTACAGATGAACTTGAAGTCTTTATTCTTTCGAAAAGCACACAAAGCTATCGTTTGACTTTATATACTTTTATTTCATGCATGATTCATGTGGATATGTTAACTGATACAAAGTGGGAATTTTAGGAGAATTTGGTGTCATTTTTCAATTAAATTCTTAGAAATATTAAATGTAATGATAACCATTCAACACTCAAAATAAGAGAAAATAGAAAAACGAGTTACCGGATAAACATTTTCAAAGATCAAGAACAACTTCCCTCAAGATGCTTTTTCAGATTAGACGTTGTATCCTTGGATGCTGAGAGAAGTTTTGTTGTAGGTTGACATTGCACTGCACTGATGTTACGTCCTTATTCAGATTAATAAACTAGTCTTTGTATTTCCATGAGAGAAATGCATTACGCTAATGGCTTTCTGTTGTGTCGTGATGATGACCGTGCTCTCACTACGAGTTGCTAAATGAACAGGCAGCTGCACGCAGTTTTGTTTCTTCAATGGAGAATCAGATGCCTTATTGGTTAAAATTCCCAAACTGTTTAGCCTACTTAAATATTAAATTAAGAAATTAGATTCAAATTCAAAGTAATCACTTTGGTAATCTAAAATACTTTTTGGATGTAACTGTAATTTGATTACAGCTATTTAAAATGTAATTATAATGAAATACAGTTACTCATATTTTGTATTTTAAATAAGTAACGCCGTTACATGTATTTCGTTACTCCCCAGCCCTGTGTATACATATGTAACCAATTTGAAATATATTCTTGTCAATATGTAATACATTTTCTCATCACTCGTCATCCATTTTTAAAACTATCGCTTTATTATTATTATTTTTTATAAAATACTGAAATGTAACGATTGTACATGTTATTATTTTGAGGAGGGTTGAAACGATAACAACCTGTCAGAGCTCATGAAAAAAGTTTGTTGAAAAACAAGTCACAGACTGGATGGCTGGGGAGGATGCGTACACGCTCCACAGAACGGCCCCAATAAACTACAAACGAATAGAGTCGTGGTGTATGGGATGGATACGCAGTTCCAAGAGGATCTCGTCAACATGTCGGCCTATTCCTATGCTACGGCTACTGATTTGAAGGCCAGCATCGTGGAACGATTTAATAGATCACTAAAAAGCTGAATGTGGAGATTTTTAAATGCTACAAATTCACAGAGATACATAGATGTGTTGAAAGATATTATGCAGGGGTACAGCAAGGGTAAGATGAGACCGGTGGACATCAACAAAGAAAATGAAGGTGTCGTGTTTCAAAACCTGTACAGCAGTATGAAGAAGAACGAGCACACTGTATTTAAATATAAAGTAGGGGATGTCTTCAGGATTTCTAAAGTGCGAGGAACGTTCGCTAAGGATTATGAACAGATTTACACCAAATAATTTTTCACTATATCCATGTGTATCCTGCGTAATCCTCCCGTATACAGGTTAGCTGATTATGACAACGATGTCATCAACGGCGTGTTTTACGAAGAAGAGTTACAAAAAATAATAGTGAGCATAAACAAGGCGTTTAAGGTGGAAAAGATTTTAAAGGAGAAAAACAGGGGCGATCTACGCTAGTTTTAGTGAAATGGCTAGGATGGCCTTCGAAATGTTATAGTTATATAGACAAAAAAGCTGTGTTGGACTTAAAATGCACAAGCCTTTACCGAAAGCGATCATTCGAGTAAAGGCTAACAATGGATGACCGAGGCTTCTACGTCACATTGCCGTGCAATGCTTCTTTGTTTGTTTATCCTGAAATCGTTTGTTTAACCATAATATCTGGTTATACAACCAATTGCAATTGCAACAGATTGCCTTTCTCACACAAAACAACCTCCTGGACAGTAACCAATCTGGCTTCAGAAGTGGACAATCGACCGAAACTGCCTGCTCTCAGTTGTTGAAGATCTAAGACTGGCAAGAACCGCTTCCAAGTCTTCATTGCTTATATTGCTGGATCTGTCTGCTGCTTTTGATACGGGCAACCACCAGATCCTCCTGTCAACCCTATTGGTAAAGGGCATCTCAGGAACCGCACTCCGGTGGTTTGACTCTTACCTCTCAGATAGGTCCTTCAAAGTATCTTGGAGAAGTGAGGTATCCAAGTCACAACATCTAGCTACAGGGGTGCCACAGGGCTCGGTTCTTGGACCACTTCTCTTGTCTACATGGCTTCACTAGATTCTGTCATTCAGAAACATGGCTTTTCATATCACTGCTATGCTGATGACACTCAACTCTACCTCTCATTCATCCTGATGATCTGACGATAGCTGCTCGCATCTCAGTTTGTCTAGCAGACATTTCATGCTGGATGAAGGACCTTCAACTCAACCTAGCCAAGACAGAACTGCTTGTGGTTCCATCAAGCCTATCATTTCATCACAATTTCACCTTCCAATTAGGCTCATCAACCATAACTCCTTCAAAAACTGCCAGAAACCTTGATTTAATAAGCTGAATTTCTCAGACCACAATACTAAGACTGCCCGGTCCTGCAGATTTGCATTATACAATATTAAGAAGATCAGGCCCTTTCTCTGGGAACATGCAACACAACTCCTTGTTCAGGCTCTTGTTCTGTCCAGACTTGACTATTGCAATGCTCTCTTGGCAGGTCTTCCAGCCAGTTCTATCAAACCTCTACAATTAATGCAAAACGCTGCTGCAAGATTAATCTTTAATGAGCTGAAAAGAACGCACGTCACACCTCTGTTCATCAATTTGCACTGGCTACCAATAGCTGCTCGCATTAAATTCAAGGCATTAATGTTTGCCTACAGAACCAGGACTTGTAATGGCACTTGCATGTTATTGCTCTTTTGTTGGTTTTGATTGCTTCTATTGTCCTCATTTGTAAGTCTCTTTGGATAAAAGCGTCTGCTAAATGACTAAATAAATAAATAAAATAAAAAACAACCAGGTTAGTAAAGACTATATACCTGAAAGGAGAGTGGCAAGTGGGCCTTGCTGAGATTGAATATCCTAGAAGCTGTTTCAGCTTCAACGACGATGGGATTTTCAGCATGCACATCTACCCAGCCTCATCCCAGAAACATGCAAATAAACCCAGTGAAGACGTGTTTAAAAAGCTACCAGGGATGTCCATATAAAGGAATCTCCAAATAAACGGGGGGTACTACAATATGAGAATGTCCATGCCATGATCAATGCGATAAATACGATTCTCGCATCGACGGCTGTATTAAGTTACGATAAATTAAAAAAACAAAGCCAACTGGTCGCAAAGCCCAACATTTCGGTATGCTTCTATGGGAAACTCGCCGCTATTTGAGGAATGAAACCTGACGAGGCTTTAGGACATTCCATCTATCACAAAAAAGCTGATTTTACAACGAGCGTTATCACAAACGCTCCTCACCAAGCCGACATCAACGCAGGTTTCTATTTGATGTAAGTTTATACTGACATTATCGAATACCAATCGGTCAGTGATTCGTACATACCCCTTTTAAGATGCGTACATACAGTATAACAAGGGGTAACAATGATACTGTCAGTGATACGACAAACCCCATTACGCATCGGTCAACAAGTAGAATTAAATCGCCATAGAATTAAAGGACGACCAAAACCGCAAAATACCATTTTCTTATGGGAAGGTCAATGTAAAACCACACTTTAGGCCTGTGAAACAATCTGCGCTTTAAAAAATGGCTTATTACAACCCGTGCGGGATGAATTATGTCGACTATTATTGAAATCAGGCCGGTGGCGGACTACCCGGATATGTATGCCGTTATGTACATGGACGGTCTAGATGGTCTTTTCAGAGGTCTCTTTAGGTTGGCCATACCGATTTTAAAAAGGGGGTTCGGCATTGCTAAACCACACCTAAAATCCGCCCCTAAAAATATAGCAGCAGATGTTGTCTCAAACGCGTTGTCAAGATCCTATAACGATAACTCTAAAGCTCAAGACGGTTCGGGACTTATATTTATGGCTCGTAAGAGATTGTTTAAACCTCCAGGTATGAGGAGGTGTGGTCATTCAATAAAGAAACAAAGCGTGGTCCCAAGAAGGCCTCAATCACACGTATAAGAAGACTGCGAAGTGACATATAGCTGTTAAGAGAACCGTAAAAATATAAATTCTAACATGGCGTTACTACACCGCATGTTGGGAGAGTGTATTAAGTCCGAGTTGGATTTGTTAACAGTCCCGCTGACGTAGACGGCTATCAAGTGGCACTCAACGGAGGCGGTCGCATTTTTCACTCCCCGTCCTCCCTTATGTTCCCTGCTTGCTCTCTTGTCTCGTCTCATCTATTGAGAGACTCTCTCTGCACTGCTCTCCAAACTGAGAAATTATGGATTTGATCAACTGGTCTCCCAACGCAATTGACCCCATCTTCTCGACGAGAAGCTTGGGTTCGGGGGAACCTGACTGCCCCGACGGGACGTTCGCAGCCGGCTATACGAGGGATGCGTGGGAGAGGTGGCGAATCGTATGTCTAGCGGCTCTTTCCGTGGAGGATATTGAAGATATCTACCTATTCGGAACCATGATAACAGGTATTTTGCTGATTGGATTAGGCTTTGCCCTGGGTTATCGAAAAATTCAGAAAACGGGAACAGCTGTCCAAAGCCTCACAAGACTGCCCGTCATGACTGAAGCTGTGGGAAGAGCGGTCAGCATTGAGACTGAGACTATAATCGCAATATGGATTCTATCATGGAGAAGCTCACGGCTTTGCAAAGGAAAATTTATGGTATTGGAGATCAGAATGGACAAAGAGAGTAGCCGTGGAATTGGAATGCGGTTACTCGCCCCAAGTCTAAACAATCGCAATCTTATCTTTTTTGGCTCCCCTGAACTAGCACTGGCCTTGGCCAAGGCCGCTGCTGGAAAATCAACCCTGGGAAAGAACACCGCAGTGAGACACTCTTGCCCCTCGCCTCCGTCGCTTTGATCCGCCAGCCTGTCAAGCGGGTCCGACCAGCGCCGGATCAGTGGCTGCGGGATCAGATGGCTGCTTGCTGGGCCGGATTCACTTCCCCTGTGGCTATGTCGTGTATGTGCTTTTGTGTTGCTGAGGTGTTTTTCCTGTTCTCACACTGTACTCCCCAAGGAGCATAGTCTGGGGGGTATTTTCTTTCTCCTCACCTTCATGTTATGCTGTATTTTTCTTCAATTCCCTACTTGCATTTCACTACTGATTATACCCTGTATGATTGTGTATGTGACGAATAATAAAGAACCTTGAAGAAAAATGCCTATTAAGCAGTACCGGCTTTTTTCAGTTACATCGGACTCGTCGCCTTTGGAGTATTTTATCCCAGGATTACATCGACCTAAATAACACGCTGTTTTCTGAGAGATTGTCACAGTGAGGCTCTGTGACTAGATACGTTTATTATAAAAAGGACTCTTACGTTGACACGGGATTGTGAACATGCATGCATACATTATCTGTTTTGCCCAAACTAAACACCAGTTAACACAGATTTGTTGGTCATTGATCGTGTGTTATGTAATGTTGTTCCTGTCCTTATGTAATTTCTTTCGAAGTTTGACATTTAATAATTACTAAATTTTATGGTGATTTATGTAATGTATTGGGTTAAGAAGTAAAGCGAGACAGGTGATCAGGTTAAATGTTTATTGTTTCTGTATAACAAATTACATATTATAAATAGCCATACTTACGTACTGGAACCGTTTCCCATGCCAAACAGACAAAACCCTGTCACAATGAATGTTCACCATTTTGAAGATCCCGTTCCCGCCAATAGATCACATGGTTCATTGTACTCATGTAGGAAGGGGGATGTTGGTGATCTGCTTAATTCTGTGTTGAGAATTGTTAAGAATTAATAATTAATTGAATTTGTATTGTTCCAAATTTTTGTGTTTAGTGTTATTATAACAGTTTACCTGTAATGACTGGTCAAAGGCGTGTGGATCCATTTGCAGTAAGATATTTATTAGACAGAGGAAGTGTGCTGCTTATATGTGTGTGTGTGAATGAGGTGCAGGTGTGGTGAGACAATCAGGGTTAATGAGTGATTGGTGACAGCTGTGTGATTGGTGTAATGGAGGATAGGAATGTGTGAGTGCAGTGAATGATGGGAGATGCAGTCCATGGGTGATGTGCAGCTGTAGTGTGGTGCAAGATATGTAGTGAGTGGCAACCAGATTCATGACATTACCTCTTTGTTACTGGTAAACTGTTAAAGTACTTTTATTTGTTTTTCTTAAGTTGCTTTATTACCGTTAATTACCAAATGGTTAAGCCCAAGTAGGAGGGGCTTTGTCTTTTTAAGATGGCCTCTCCTTTTGGACTCCTTTTGGAGTGACTATCTTTTGGGTCAATTTGTTTGACATAGCCAAATAGTTTTTCTTTGTTTTTGAATTTCCATTGTGAATATCTGTGACACACTTCATTTGAAACCTTAATTTTTGCACTCCTGGGAATAAACACTCTGAACTTTAGGATCCATTGTCACGTCACCTTATTTTTACGCCTCCATCTGCCGGTACATTTGGGAACAGTGGTGTTTGTGCTCCGCAGAACATCTTTGGGGCTCTTTTTTCTACACTTGACACACCACTGGCTCCCTTACAGAGGTTAATAGCTTTACGAAGACTGCGGTCAGCACATATCGCTCATCAAGTCCGGGAATATCAGACTCGAAGCGTGCTTCAGACAACCGCTGACACATACTATAAATCTCATAATTTACGCCATGTTTGACAGCATCATCGAAGTGTCTAACCGCAGACAGGTCCTGGTCGATTACTACTGAGCAGAAAAATGAACACGGTGCAACTCATGGCCATCATGGACAAAATTTAGTGTAACACTCATTTTCTCTGAGTTCTTCTGAGCGATCACCTGCCTGAAAAGCCGTTAAAGACCTTACCGGCATTGGCTATCATTAACACAGACCCTTTTGACCTACCGGGGGAACACTGGGTCGCATGTTTTTTCGATAGCTTCGGCAACGCTCCTGACAGCGATCGCTTTCCAACGTCCATCTTTTTTTTTATATCCATCGTATTATATTCTACCAAAAGGATCCAGGATTTTACGTTGGATGTGTGCGGGCAGCACTGTGGGTTTTTCCTATATCACTTAGCCAAGGGTCGAGACCATAGCCACGTGATGAAATTATACATAGCTTGTGAAATTCTCCTTTTCAATACCTTTTTAGAAGGACGTGCGGGTTATGTCATGCAAACGATGTCTTTAATGTGAAAAATTTAAGGGTATCAGTTTTACCAAAAATGATACTGGTGAAATCTTCAGGGTCTTTCACGAGTGTGGTTTGTGCCAAATCCTCCCTCATGGACAAGCTCCCCCATAAACTGATAAGCAATAAGGCGAAGTCTTCTTATGCATGTCGTAACAGTAGCTCGAATTACAATAGCGTCGACAATGAACAGTGAACGGTACTTTAAGGGTATTTGAAGCAATCTCGATCAAAACAGACGTTGCAGATATAGGCTACTTACAATGGTGATCTCGAATTTTAGCGTAACCTTTATAGCAGAATTGACACTGTGATATTACAAATTTTATTTAAATGTTCACTTCCTGACTAAGAAAGTGTCAGGCATTTCAGGTGTTTGAGATCGTTTCCTGACCATTTGAGCTTGAGACAGCTGTGCCTTTGGTCTCTATGATAATGGTAAGTTCAATGAGTCAGACTACTGAGAGATTCAACCTTTGTTCTGCAAATGACTTTCTGGCCCAGACTTCCTGGCTTTCTAGCCCAGACGTGGATTCGTTTAGGTTGATTGGATTAGTGTCTATGCATTTGATTATGTTGGTGAGATTAGAACCACGAGAAGTTCCTGTAACAAACTAACGCCTCCCTCAGTTGCATGCATTGTTTGAATTTGTCTCCACCTCCAAAGTCCCTCCTCCAAAAATGCCTATAAAATAACCTTGTAAAGTTACTTAAGAGGAGATTTCGATGACTGCAGCTACCAACAGCTTTGGTTCTCAATAAAAAGAATCCTACGATCGAATCCGATTTCTCCTGGTCTTCTCTTCTGAGTTTCCTACACTTTAGAAGAACCAAGTTCACAACAGATGGTGCCGTGAACCCGGATAGAGTTCCAGCTTCCTCACCTGAAAAACTTCAAGCTCAAACAAAGATCTGCATCTTTTGGAATCCAGCGAAACTTCAAGCTGAACAAGGATTCTCAGACTGAATTTTTCTCTCTGGTGAGTGCTGTCTCTAATCCAAAAGAACCTAAGACCAGTACAAATGTGTATCCTCTGTGCCGTCAGAGAAGAGTTAACATACATCTGTAGGGTTTGTTTAACTAAGTTATCCTCTGTTTCAGGCAGGGAAGAGTTTATCCTCTAAAGTTTTTTATTTTAGAGATGAAAGTTATCCTCTGTTCTTGTAGGCAGGGAAGTTATCCTCTGTTTCAGGCAGGGAAGGTTAGCATTTCGTGCTAATAATTTTGGTTTATCCTCTGTTCCTGTAGGCAGGGAAGTTAAGTGTGAAGTGTTGGTAATTTGGAAAGTCAACAATAGTTAAGCTTTTTTTTTACAAGTGTACCCTCTGTTGATCAGAGAAGTTTTTTTTGTTTTTTTGTTTAGTGTTTTGTTTGTGTGGTACAGAAGAAACTTACAAAATGGGTAGAAGGAATGCTAGGCTGATTCCAACCACAGAAAAGAGTGGTCTTGCGTCTCCTCTGTGGTCAGATAGTGAATTCAAAACACTGTTAGGGGAACAAATGGACCTAATAGTCACTGAAAAAGTTAGACAAGAACTAACGCAGAAATATGAGATTCATCCAGACAAGACTTGGTCGGTAGATGAGTGTAAAAAGGTACTAGGAGCAAGTATTCGTAAGAACAATGTGAAAGACATTATCTGTTGTCACAGGGAATTCAGTGTAACGCTAGCGACACAACAGTCTCAGCGTAACTCAGAGCTAGAGAAACAGAACAATGAACTCCATGCTAGAGTATCCACTTTGACTAAGAAATTGAACCTCAAGAAAGCTGCAGCAAAAACTGATGTGGAAGTAAGTCAGCCTGATAACATTTCCCCTGATTTACAAGCGTTCTTTGAAACAGATGTAGCTCTCCAATCAGTAACTGGTGTGCCTGTAAATTCCGTCAATGTGTGTGGTGCTAGGAGAAGATCTCAGGGGATTGAGGAAACTGATAGTGTTCCTCTCAATTCTTCTGTTGTGCAAATACAAACTGTTGCCAAAGCTTTATGTCCTAAAGATATAGAGAGACTATCTCAGAGTTTACCGTCAGCACGCACACATTTTTCTGAATTTAGAAGAACATTGATCAGTAAAATGCGTCTTTATGACATGTCGTTGGCAGAAGTCACGCAGCTGATGTCACAAATACTAACTGAATCTGAATTCAACAGTTTTGAATCTGCTGTCACTTCTGAACTGCGAAATGCCAGTAAGGGTGATTTAAGAGAAGGTATTTTGAAAATCCTAAAGAATATCTTAGGGCCCAAAATAGATTGGTCTAGAATTACTACCTGTGTGCAAAGGAAAGAAGAAACTGTGAGTGAATATACTGAGAGATTTTGTCAGTCAGCTGTAATTTACAGTGGAATTGTTGATGACCCTGAAAGTGTGCTAGATGACAAGGGACCCCTGGTTCGTATCTGTATAAAGACGTTCCTCTATATGAAGCATGGACATGGTTAGACAAAGGAGCCACTGTGGATTCATCCGGCTGCTGGACCAAAGGGGGAAAGTATGTTGCTCCCGAATCACTGTTGCCATATTTGGCTCAACAAATACACAGTTTGGGTCATAGTGGTCCAGCAACGATGAATCACAGGTTCTCAAATCAATGGTGGAATCCAAAATTCAGAAACGCAGCCACTGAAACAGTCAAGAGATGTGTTACATGTCAGAAAAATAATGATGTACCAGCAGCCATTACACCAGCAGCACATACCCCAGCTCCACCAGGGCCATTTCGTCACCTGCAAGTTGATTACATATCGTTGCCCCCTTGTAAAGGAAAAACTGACGCTTTGGTAGTAATAGACAAGTTCTCAAGATGGGTAGAAGCTTATCCAACAGGGCATGCTACAGCTGCACATACTGCTAAATGTCTGGTCACTGATTTCATTCCCAGATGGGGATTACCAGATCGCATTGACTCAGATCAAGGTACCCACTTCACAGGACAGGTAGTCAAGGAAGTGTCTAGAATGTTGAAGATTAAGTGGAACCTTCACTGCCCCTATAGGCCACAAGCATCAGGACAGGTTGAACGATCAAACAGAACAATCAAAACCAGGCTAAGCAAAATGCATCAGGAAGGAGTACCATGGGTTGAAGCACTGCCCGCAGTACTGTGTAGTATGAGAGCATCACCTAACAGATTAGTAGGACTGAGCCCTCATGAGATTATTACTGGACGCCCAATGCAGATGCCAGGTGTGATTGATCTTAGAAATGCTGATGTGCACATTGCTTCAGATGCCCTGATCGCTTACTGTGAAAACCTCACAAAGGCAGTGCAGAGTGCCAAAGAGAGAGTTGAGTCGTGTTGGCAGACTCCACCAGAAGGTGGACACACAATCGTCCCAGGTCAATGGGTCATGATAAAGGCGTTCAGAAACAAGCCATTAGAGCCTAAGTGGTACGGACCACATCAAGTGATGTTGATTACAGCAGCTGCAGTATTGTGTCAGGGAAGGAAAACGTGGGCTCATGTGTCCCATTGTAAGGTTGTTCCTCCCCCTGCAGGGATAGGATAGGGCAGACACAAGAACCAGTGAGGAGCCCAGGGAAGAACCGAAAGCAACAGGATTCGGGGGCCAACACTGCGGTGAAGATTTCCTCATAGGCCTTTCCCCATCCAATAGTCCATCCTTTCCTCACTGTTCTTTAGGTGTCGCAGGAATTGAGAAATAGGGAAAGAAGGAACAACCATAGCAGACTATATTTTGAACAGAGGATACAACCCTAATGTTTGCAGACTCTACAAATACTGCTCTGTGCCGTTGTTCTCTCTTGTTTGTGTTTCTTTCTTCCTCTGTGCAGATACCACCTGATGGCTGTCCTGAGATCCATATGCACCACCCTTCTCACCTGCGGATGAAGCCACAACCTCTAGAAGACAACTAGACCCATTGCCGAGCCAACTATCACACAAGAAAGAGAAAAACAAAAACAAAAAAAAAAATACACAACGCAGAGACTCACATATGGGAACTTCAGTCATCCATCAACATGATCAAGATTTTCGTACTATTAACCATCATGGACATCACGCTAAGTGTAGACCCCAGAAACAACATATTCTTAGAGCTGATGAATATGTCAAGAAATGCCTTGTTTCCTGGAAAGAACATTTGCATGCCGCACGCACCTTCAGTAGGAGCAGGAATCCCATGGGTGGCACACCCTATCTCCAAATGTGATACGTGTACCTTATTCGATCATCATACCAGTGGATTATACAACAAGGATACATGTCACAACGTAACAATTCCTCCAGCTTCTTCGTGTTGCATTCCTGGACTACCATCCTGCAACCTAACTTCAGCTACTCCCATCATGACAGCTCTACTCATGCCAAGGATGTTCTATTGGTGCATGGAAAATCATGCTCCAGCATCGACTACACTGGGTGAAATTCCTCGTGAACGTTGCAGCTTTGTGATTGAAAGAAGAACCGAATTCGATGTGTACGTTACTACATCAGATAAGAAAGAGGAGAATGAATTAAAAGAGTGTCTCTACGGGAACCCATCCCTACCAATTTTTTTTGCCATAAATCAGTGGTGTATGATTCCTCCACCGACTGGCACTTTGTGGTTATGTGGGACTTCTGTCTACAGCATCCTACCCAGCCAATTCAATGGCAGGTGCGCCCTGGTTTATGTCCTACCAGCCATCAGAGAAAATACACACTCCACCTCAAGTTCTCCACATCTACAAAATTCAGCTTCTACCAACAAAGATGGCTGCATTCCAGGACTCACTTGTGTACAAACGTGGTGGTCAAGAACTCTTGGAGCATTAATCCCATCGTATGGTGTCATGCAGGCTCTCGATCAGGTCAGAAGCCTGTCGGATTCAGTACAGAAATTGGCCAATGATACGGATTTGGCCCTGGGCAACATCAAGGACACTCTCGCCTCGCACAAGATGATGATCTTACAGAACAGAGTGGCCTTGGATTACATCCTTGCAACACAAGGGGGAGCCTGTACCATTATCGGTCCTGAATGCTGCACCGGGTTAATGGATCCAACAGAGAACTTGAACAAAATCCAACAAGACATTCTTGGTCTTTCAGCAAAATTACACCAGATGACTGAAGATAATTCTTCATGGTTCGGAAACTTGTTAGGTAAACCCTGGCTGTGGATCAAGGAAATAGCAATTCTGCTGTTGTTTCTCCTACTTGCGTACTATCTATGCCTCCACAGTATCAAGTGTTTCTGTCAGCAAATGACGCCCGCCTCTCACGAGGAAATGACAGTTCCAACCAGAAGAGATTATTACCCGTGAGAACTTCACGGACCCTAATTGCATGTTTTGTTTCTGTGTCAGCATGCAATTACATCCTTGATCCTTGTTTTATTATTTTTAACTTCTTGTTTTTATTGCTGTGAATGATTATTTCACATTCTTTTATGTAAAGCACTTTGAATTACCAATGTGTATGAAATGTGCTATACAAATAAACTTGCCTTGCCTTGCTGTGCCTTTGGTCTCTATGATAATGGAAAGTTCAATGAGTCAGACTACTGAGAGATTCAACCTTTGTTCTGCAAATGACTTCCTGGCCCAGACTTCCTGGCTTTCTAGCCCAGACGTGGATTCGTTTAGGTTGATTGGATTAGTGTCTATGCATTTGATTATGTTGGTGAGATTAGAACCACGAGAAGTTCCCGTAACAAACTAACGCCTCCCTCAGTTGCATGCATTGTTTGAATTTGTCTCCACCTCCAAAGTCCCTCCTCCAAAAATGCCTATAAAATAACCTTGTAAAGTTACTTAAGAGGAGATTTCGATGACTGCAGCTACCAACAGCTTGGGTTCTCAATAAAAAGAATCCTGCGATCGAATCCAATTTCTCCTGGTCTTCTCTTCTGAGTCTTCTACACTTTAGAAGAACAGAGTTTTCAACACACATATAGTCAGCTCCTATGAACGTCGTCAGAATCATGTAGTAATGTTCGTCGTGTAAATAAAGAATGCGGTTTTAGGATGTTTTTTTATGTTTTTAACGCTCCTGCGCTCATCCTGTAAAAAAACGACGATTTTGACGTCTAGTAGGTTTTCAAACTTCGCTGTATCGTGAAGACAAGATCTTATATTTATTCAAAAAGCCTGCATTGTACGCCGATGACCCCCTCTTTGTCTGTTCATGGCCACATCAACTTCCATCTCGACAGAGTTCTCGGGCAATAACTGATCATTGCTCTGTAAAAAAAAAGAAATTTGTTCGGTGAAAAGGTTAATGTCTCATATTGGTCATTCATTTTTTTCGAAAAAAAGTTGTAAGAATTATCAACATCTGAAGAGCTCCAAATTTAGGAGCGACTCGTGTAACTGTTGGCTCCTAAAAACATTTATGGATATTTAAAGGACCATACTGCTAGTTTTATTTCTCCCTGGAGACAGAATCTGGTAAACTAGCTATATAAATGTAACAAATTATTATTATTAATATTATTAAACTGATTAAACAAAAATATTTTTACATTATTTGCCATAAGTTAATTATATTGAGTTTCTACAATATAAATCTATTTTAGAAACTTAATTTTCTGTGAAGTTGCTTTGCAACGATTGTATTGTAAAAAGCGCTATACAAATAATCTTGAATTTAATTGAATTATTTGTGTAGCTTTTTGAAAAATTTAAACCACTAATGTCATGGATACTAATTTTAACACGAAACAAAAAGATATATAGCTTGTTATAGTATGTTAAAATTTTGTTTTAATATTTGTATCTGAATAAATACATTTAAGAATGATATATTTAGCTAGAGAGAGGTAATTTTAAGTGTAACCAACAGGGGTCGCTCGTGCTCTATGCTAAACCCACCACACGTCCTCACCAATCGTCTTTTGTGCATTATCAATGTAATTTTGTTTTTAAAACAGTCTTGTTTACAAAATATGATATTTTCCCGTAGGATATAATAAAAAAGCAACTAAATTAATTTAAATACACAAATCATAATATATTTAATAATGTAAGGCGGACGCCTCAGAATAGAGTTATAATTTAAATAAATTAAATAATATGATATAGAATATATTCATAGCTTAAATATTTTATTAGTATTTTAAATAACAACGAATCCTCATCAAAATGACTCTCCCGCTCTGTATCTGTAAAATAAAAGAACGTCAGAAAATGTTAGAGGAATGTGATGTTTAGACCATAAAAACACGATTCATAATCAGTTTCTGAAATTCTATAAGGTTTAAGGTCTGACTATTTCACAGATAGAATAGCAACATGTGTAAAACACATTATATTGATAGATGGTGACTGGTAGTTCCTGTGTAAATAGATTAGGAACGTTAGATTGTTCATGAGCATGCCTAGAGACATATTTCAAATCGCATGGTTAGAACCGACACAGATCTACAAACTCCTAGAACTGTTATTTAAACAAGCTTCTTAAAACAAAGCGTAACATTACACTGAAAAAGTCCACGGCTCTCGGGTTCCATCAGTATAAACATTCCAACTTTGCTTGGGGGTCTCTGGAAGATTTTCTGAAAGATAGTTGCCTTGTTTGCAAAGTAACACAACACTGTGAAATAAACACAACCAATGTCAAATTCAAAGAATAAAGGTTGATTAGTTGCAATTTTAGATAAATAATGAAAAAAGTTTTGAAGCCCGGCCTGGGAATAGATACGTGATCCAAATGAGCTTCTGTTCACGTCACAGCAACATAGCCCACCGAGTCATGTCGCTGTAAGAGAACCGAAATGTTACTGCTTTTATTTATTTTTTAATGTTTCATCACACTATGTGTGGTGGAATATAATTTTGAAGATGATGAATAAAAAAAAGAAACTTTTAAACAATCTAAAACGTTTGATGTAAAATTTGTTAAAATATAATAACTTTGGATGTACTGCTTATTTAAACAATAAAGTAAGGATATAGATAAAAAAAAAAAAAATCACCCCTGCCATCCTTTCACACCCATTTCATAATTTGGTGTGAAAAAGAGAGATACAGAATTAAATTTAAACATGACAATTTATTGTATTAATTTAATTTGAGACCAACTGGAATACCATGAAGACGTGTATTCTCTGTTTCCTTGAAGAATATAAGACTATTTATATGTTTTAACCATTTTATTCTTGTTTAATTTTATTCCTTTTCATTGATAGGAGTGTTATTTCAATTATCTTTATACAACCAACAGAATATATGTGTGAGCACTGGTGTGTGTCTTAAAACTGATCTCTTCATTTCCTTTACTTTTTAATATTGCTTTTTCATTATTGTTTTTCTCACGGACCCATAGAACATAGAGAGGGGGAGAGAGAGTGTGCCTTGGAATGCAACCGGAGATGGCAGGTGGACACTGGTGTCCTGAATTCTCTTTGTTTGCACGTGTCATTGTTTACAAATAGGTTAAATGAAACGGATCACAATGAATCTTGACAAACTATATATGATTCTGAAGGTCTCAAGCATCGACGATGCATCGCTGTTTTTCGATGGAAAGCTTACAAGGAATGTATTTGCTAAATTTGTGTAAGCAGTACACATCAAACCATAATTAAAAAGCAGTACATACCAGCTTTGTGTAATATTGAGTCAGAAACACATCCACTGCTGTAAATCCCGGTTTAGTTAGAGAGGTAAGAGTCTCCGAAACAACATCAGATCGAGCACTTTAGTCCGATGAAGCAATAACGTTGTTCTATGGACGGATATTCCTTTGTTTACGTCTCCTTTCTTCAGGGATAGTTATTGTTTGTATCCATTTTGGAATAGCTCACGCTCAAAAACATTCCATCTTGGTTGATAAAAACGACAAGGTTTTGTAGTATACAGTAGTAGTACAGTGTTACACACAGAATGAGACCCCCCAAAAAAATTAAGTGAAAAAATACCAGAAAGAAATTTGTACATGTACAAATACTTGTACAAACAACATATCTCATCCCCAGATGATGTCAGAATTTCACACATGCCTATTCCAACATCTGCATCTCAATAACGGTCACGGGGTCAACACGACATGGGTGGTCGCGATGTGGGTGGGCCATGTGGAGGAGGGGAAAGGTCAAAAGGTCAAAGACATTAATCATCTTGGCAAGCTATATGTTAAGGACTACTCACAACTCTTAGCCAATCAGAGCAGGGGGGAGAGTCCACAATCCTCCTCGTCTATTCAAACAGTGTTCTGATGGGGGGGGGGGGGGGGGGTTGAAAACAGGACAGAAAATAGCCTATTACTTCTAAAATTTATTTTTAAATTATGTTTTTTATTTAAAAATCTTGATAACATTGTAAGTGGACTTCAGAGAACAGCACAACATAAAAAAACAGGCAGTTCATAACCCCTTTAAGTTTTAATATTTTTAACATGAATATTTTAGCATATTTAATAAATGTTAGCTAGTTTGTGTTGAGGAGCCTGATGGCCTGAGGGAAGAAGCTCTTCCTCAGTCTTTCAGTCTTTTGCCATCATGCTCCTGAAGCGCCTGCCAGATGGCAGTAAACAGAAAGATGGTTACCGGGGTGAGTTGAATCTTTGAGGATTTTTAGCAGCTCTGCTGTTACCAGCGTTTGAGGTAGATGTCTTGCAGAGAGGGGAGAGTAGACCCTGTGTGTGTGTGTGTGTGTGTGTGTGTGTGTGTGTGTGTGTGTGTGTGTGTGGTGTGTGTGTGTGTGTGTGTGTGTGTGTGTGTGTGGTTTTGAGGTTAGATGTCCTGCAGAGAGGGGAGAGCAGACCCTGAGATGCGTTCAGCTAAGCGCACGACTCTCTGCAGAGCTTTGCAGTCCTGGTTTGTGGCATTATTATACCACACTGAGATGCACTGAGTCAGAACACTTTCTATGGCCCCTGAATAGAAAGTTTTCAGGATAGCTGGTGAGACCCTGAATTTCCTCAGCTGTCGCAGATGGAACAGCCTTTGCCTGGCTTTCTTCACCTGAGTTTGAATGTGTGTAGTCCAAGTCAGGTCCTCGGAGATGTTTACACCGAGGTACTTGAAGCTACTCACCCTCTCCACAGGGGTCCCACTGATCATAAGAGGGGTAGAGTACAGAGTATTTGAGTACAGATGACCTGTGAGTACAGAGTAAATGGTATAGTATTAGTACGCTAAAAGTGCTGGCGCCAGACCCGGAGATCGGCTGAATGGATTCAAACATGGGAAAACTCAATTCTTTAACTCTTGGGAAGTCATAAAATGAGCCTATGTTCAAAAAAATAAGTGGAGTGTTCATTTAACTCTTTCGCTGCCAAACACAAGCACAAGTGCCTTGGTGAGTGAAATTCTTACGAGCGTGCTCCAGACAGTGCAAAAAAACAACAACAATTTACATATGGACAGTTCATATTTACAGACTGTACAGAAGACAATGTGCAAAATACAAATACATATACTCAGTACACATAGTGTACTATAAAGACATACTTCATTACCAATGCACCAATACACATTATACACCGTATTTACACGTCTGCATTATGTCCACATCTATGCATAGTAATATGTGAAGGTGTAACAGATTATAATTTACAGTAGATTGGTTGTGCAACAGATTATTCATATGCAGTGTCGTGGATGTGCATCGTATGGTGTCCAGTGATGGCAGATAGGTTGTGTTAGTGCAGTGTGTGCGTGTAGTCCAGTTGAACTGTATTAAAGTGCATGGCATGTTGTGGGAGTGTGATGTAGGTGAGTTATTTGTGACTGTTCATTAGCCTGATAGCCTGAGGGAAAAAGCTTTCCTTGTACACCGCCTGGTGTAGATATCCTGGAGGGAGGGAAGCTCACCTCCAACAATGTGGCGGGCAGTTCGCACGACCCTTTGCAGAGCCCTGCGGTTGCCAGCGGTGCTGTTTCCAAACCAGGCGGTGATACAGCCGGTCAGGATGCTCTCCACAGTGCAGGTGTAGAAGGACCTGAGGATTCTGGGGCTCGTTCCAAACTTCCTCAGCCGTCTCAGGAAGAAGAGACGCTGATGTGCCTTCTTCAGCACTGCATCTGTGTGAGCAGACCATGTGAGATCCTCGGTGATGTGAACTCCGAGGAACTTAAAGCTGCTCACCCGCTCCACAGGTGTCTTGTCGATGGTGATGGGTGTGTGTTCTCTGCTCTGTCTAAATTTGAATAAAATGAAAATTAAAAGACTTTTAAATCACATTTATTTATTTTATTGTATTGGTTTATTTAATAGGGACCATGCATATTCATGAACATTGTTGTATAAAAATACACCATGTAAATATGCCAGAATTAGTAACAATAACTGCTTTTCATCCGCAGTCCCTAGGCAGGTAACATAAAACTAACATAAGGACAGCCAACAATAATACAACATTCATTCACTATAAATGAGAAGGTACACATAATGGTGACATATACATTGACAACAAACAACAAAACAAAACAAAAACAAACATTCCAACAATGATGGAAAAGACATTGTTCATCCACCTCTATACTGCATTCAACTTTAACACTGAAAGTGTATGGATGATAAATGTGTGACAGTTAAAAACGAATACAGCTCTGGTTTTCTAGAAGCCACTGTTTTAAGTGAGTTTTAAAAGTGTTGAATGTAGGACACTCTCTTACTGGGAGGGGCAAACTATTCCAGAGTTTACCGCCTATTATTGACAATACGTTTTGTCCAAAAGTGGTGCGCCAAAATGGTATCACACAGTCCCCTTTTACAGAGGCCCGTGTACTACCTCCGCTTTCAAGTCTTTGGAAAAAGCCATGCAGCGGAGGGGGGGCAAGATTATGTAACACTTTATATACCAAACAAGCATACTTGAGACGTTTAAAATTATCAAAGCTTAAAAATGTATGTCTCTCTAAGATATCACAATGGTGGAATGACAATGCCTTTTTATCAAAAGTTTTTATGGCTTTCTTAAATAAAGATTCAATACTTTTAGGAGTAGTTGTGCTAGTTAATGACCAATTTATAAAACAATTCTCAATATGTGAAAAGATCATAGTATATAAGAACAGCTTGGCAGCTTTGGTATCAAGAAATGGTCTAACTTGTTTAAAATTCTGCAAATTGAATTTAACTTTGTTTGCCACCTTTTTTACATGACGTTTAAATGTTAGGGTGGAGTCATATGTGACTCCTAGATACTTGAAATCATTAACAATATCAAGCTCCTGTCCTCTAAGGAACACATTAGAATGTGACACCTTCATATTTTGTTTGGTAAACGCCATACAGACTGTTTTTTTGATGTTTAGGTAGAGACATGACTTAGTAAGCCAGACATCAATGTGAGCCATTGCAGATGTGAGTGTGGATGCTATCTCTTGGTAATTCTTAGCATGTGTAAAGATTACTGCATCATCTGCATACATCTCAACATCAACATTTTTACATGCCTCTGGCAGATCATTTATATACAGTGTAAACAGGATTGGACCAAGTATGGAGCCTTGGGGGACCCCTATTGGACATTCACAGAATGGGGACTTTGAATCATTAATACGAACACATTGCTTTCTGCTGGACAAATATGATTTTATCCAGTTGAGAGCTTGTTCGGAGAAATTGAAATATGTTAATTTAGATAAAAGAACCTCGTGATTAACAGTATCAAAAGCTCGCTTTAGGTCTAAAAAGACAGCACCAACATAAGAACTCTAATCTAGGTAACCTTTAACCTTTTCCAAAAACAAACAGTTAGCCGTTTCTGTTGAGTGATGGGCCCTGAACCCAAATTGCATAGGGTGAAATGAATTATTGCTTTTATTGAGATGTTGAATCAATAATTTAGCCACCCATTTTTTGACTATTTTAGAAACAACAGAAAAAATGGGTGTGACTAGGGCCATCTTCCATGCTGATGGCACAATGGATTGTCTTAAGGACTGGTTAATCAAATGAGCAATTATTTTATTCACAATAGAACACAGATAACATAAATGTTTAAACTGAGAAATTGTACAATTTTAAGCACAAAATGAGCTCATGTCAAATGTGATGCCTGCTACAGGTCTCAAAATAGTTGGGACGGGGCCATGTTTACCATGGTGTAGCATCTCCTCTTCTTCAACAAGTGAACCGAAGGAACACAAGCACTAAGGCAAATTAATGATACACAGCTGAAATCACTAATAAAATCAGTAACCAAGGGAATTAGTGAGTGGCGGGAAAAACTCACAGATCTGAGTGAACGGGATCATTTTGAAAATGTCATCTGTACACTAAAATTTTGAAACATATAAAGGGAAACCTTTTCAATTTTTAGTACATTGTTGGCATGTAAACTTGCGCTAAAACATTTAAAGGTTCTTTCAAGCAAATTACCATGACTACATTGTGATGAAAGTGCAATGAAAAAATATATATATATTCATTAATAAAAAGAAAAACTGATAATAATTTAATAGGCTAAAGTAACCTTATCTGTGAAAATGCAGTTTGGTGTTCTGTTTTCTTTTTTACATTTCATTTTGGTGGATATTTAATTGCATTACATGTTTCTCTGATGGTTGTGTTTATTTTGTTCTTCATTTATTAACACATGAACATTACTTGCTTTAAGTAAAGTAGCTGTGGAATAGCTTCATGAGCACGGTTTTCCTCAGTGTTAATGTAGTTCTGAAACATGAAGGCAGGACAGGACATATTGAAGAGATTGTCCCATTTTTAACAATTGCCAATCACATTTTGTTTATGTCACGCCTGGCAATAACACACTCAACAGCTGTCAAATAGTTATTTAACAAAAACGACCATTGTGAAAAAGCACCCTTTTCAACTTTTTCTTGTCAAAAAAGACGCCAAGTGTGAACACCCCCTAAGATGTTTTTAACAAAAAGAAGAGTCCATTATTCATAATAACACTTTCTCCAGTGAAAAAATGTCCATCTCCTGTTGTCTCTCACATCAAAATCCAGCCACATGTTTGTTTAGGGCTGTTTTATCTTACATTTACATTTATGCAGATGCTTTTACCCAAAGCAACTTACCATGCGTATTCAGGAATTGAACCCACAACCTTTTGCGTTGCTGACGCAATGTTCTACTACTGAGCCATGGGAGGTCTTGTAAACGGTGCTTGATCTGTGCAGATTTCTCTCCTGATTCAGACCAGAACACTTTTTCACTGGAGGAAGCATTATTATGGATTAGAGTGAGGGTGAGGACAACTCTTGCAGGCGTATTCTTCTTAACAAACTGCAGGGGAGAGTGAGAGTGTTCTGTTTGACATTTCATGGAAATTTGGTGCGTACCATAGCAGCTACTGGGTCAGATGATATCATTTCTACAGTTATGGAGGTGTCAGAAGTTAAGATAGAGGATGTAATTAAAACATTGACAGAACAACTAAAAGAGCACTTTAAGATCAAAGAAGCAGAACAATAAGGGGGAGGGGGAGCACGATGTAGGGGGAGGGCCCTCCACATCATGAAGGACTCCACTCACCCCGCACATGGACTCTTCCAACTCCTCCCCTCAGGCAGGCGGCTGAGGAGTATCCGGAGTAGAACCACCAGGCTCACAAACAGCTTCTTTCCTGAAGCTGTTAGACTGTTGAACTCTAGCCATGCTCTGTAGGCACTCCCTCTTCCCTTCCAAACACGCGCATGCGCACACACACACATTCACACTGACCTGCACTACAAAAAAACATTTATCCACCCAAGTGCAATACTCTTTACTAAGTGCAATACTTTTTACTTATTACAGGCGTAATATTATTATGGATCACTTCCTTTGTACTACTTCTTTTGCTTTTAAACCGGGACCTGAGTCCTAATTTCGTACCATAACATGGAAATGTGAGCTGGTATGACAATAAAGTTTCTTGAATCTCTCTCTTGAATCTTGAATAAATAGTTGCTAAATATAGAATCAAAGTGAAAAGGGGTGGTCTTTGGGAACCTAAAGACATCAAAAAAGCATAGGGTAAAATTCAAAGAATGGAAACCAGAGAGTCAAGGCAAATCCCTTGGATTTTTGCCTTGTGGTCTGGGATATTCCACCACCTGTTCATGCGAGAAACAATCCCGCCAAGTGTGCCAACTACGCTAAAATATTAGAGCGAGTCCCTACGCCCTTGACAATTAAGATCCAGACCTGGACACCAGATACTGTCAGCAAATACAAATTAGTCTGGTAACAGAACAACTAGTCAGCAGAGCTGTCGATACCCAAACCCTGGTAATAGCAAGTCTTTGTCTGGTACCCAAAAATATATGAAATACGAAGTTGAAGACGTTGACTGAGCAAAGCCAGAGAAGAACAGAAGCAGGAGACAAAGTAATGATGGTAAAAAGTAGCAGAGTTTATTGAACAATCTTAGTTGCATATCTCTTAATTCTCAGACTTCATCTGACAAACACAAATTCAACAAGAAGTTTTATTCCAAACTGATACACAACAACATCACATAAACCATGAGTTTCATAAACATTACCTCTTACCTCTTATACAAACAGACAAAACCATTCATGAAACTCCACAATCACGAGATTGAACAAATATTGAAATGCATAAGCAAGAAAAATAATAAGAAATATAGAAGTATAATACAAATATATGTGAATAAATTATTATGATTATGAAATAATGATAATTAAAATGATATAAATGATACAAAAATCAAAGGTAAATTATAGAAATGTCTAGTGCCTAATGATGATGTAAAATTATATGAATAAATGATTAGAAATGAATAAAAACAAGAAAAATAAAAACACAACACAAATGTATAATTGCTCTCTTGATGCAACATGATATGCATTTGAGGATCCCTAGATCCTTCACTGTTAACAGCAAATATGGTTAAGACCAGGGCCGTGCACAGACCTTTTGAAGGCCATGTGCTGAAACTGAAAAAGGGCACCCCCCCAGCGAATGTGTGCAAATTACAAAAGAAATCACTCATTAAAACGGCGCCATTGCATTATGTTTCATCAAGATGTTACAAAGTTTGTTGTAGCTATATTGTTTGCTCAGTTTTTCCTGTTGTAAAATAAATTTTGTCTAAATCCATTTAATAAAAGAGATGAAATGCTACTGTGTATGGACAGGTTATTTAAGTGTATTGGCTACAATGACTAGATGGCAAATGCTAGTCCTATCTCTCCGGTCCCATACATCTCAGACCTCAAATACATTAAATACGAGCCTTTATAGACATAGTGTTTCTTGTATAAAGAAAACTCTGTACTTATTCAAACAACAAGATCTTTATTTACCCTTGCAAGACTTGGTTCAGCTGCTGAGCAACTTCAGTTCAGTCCATGCAGTCCAGATAGAGCGGGTGGAGTTATGACATTTTACTGCCAGTTTGTGCAGATCCAACTAGATTTAGTCACAAGCTCTTTTAATACCTCTCACTGGATACATATTTGTAAACCAGGCAGACAAACGTAAAGGGTGACCAATAGCATTGATTTGTTGAAAGAAGAAGAAAAGAAAATAACACCCAAAAAAAGGGCACTTCCAAGTGTAAGGGAAATGGGGTCGAGCCCTACCTGTGCAAATTCTTGGTAAAGACATGCAATTAAAAACACTGTTAATGCAAAACTGGGTCATGGCTGACATGAATGAAATATGTGGAATATGAATTTAATTTAAATTTAATTCAAGTGCTTTGGGAATACTGATTTAAGTCTTCCGACTTTCTTTCCAACTGAAAGTTTATAACTATACAAATAAATAAATGCAGGAGGAAAATATTGCTGTTAATTTATAATCAGGCCTGTTGTTAGTGGGGTGAAAGTCTGTGACAATTATCAGGCTGCTTCCTAGAGGGCGAGGGGGGGGGGGTTCCACCGCAATTTTGCAGAAGTGGATTACACAATCCACCTTCCTCCTGGACCACAAATTTGCAGAGAGCGACTCATTGTGATTATCAGTACTAGGGCCCCCAAAACTCAGGAATTATGACCCCAATAATGGCATGGCCTACGACCCTAAAAACGGCACGGACTATGACCTCAGTAACAGCTTTGACTATGAACTCAGTAACAGCTTTGACTATGAACTCAATAACAGCATTGACTATGAACTCAGTAACAGCTTTGACTATGAACTCAATAACAGCTTTGACTATGAACTCAGTAACAGCTTTGACTATGAACTCAGTAACAGATTTGACTATGAACTTAGTAACAGATTTGACTATGAACTCAGTAACAGCATTGACTATGAACTCAGTAACAGCTTTGACTATGAACTCAATAACAGCTTTGACTATGAACTCAGTAACAGCTTTGACTATGAACTCAGTAACAGCTTTGACTATGAACTCAGTAACAGCTTTGACTATGAACTCAATAACAGCTTTGACTATGAACTCAGTAACAGCATTGACTATGAACTCAGTAACAGCTTTGACTATGAACTCAATAACAGCTTTGACTATGAACTCAGTAACAGCTTTGACTATGAACTCAGTAACAGATTTGACTATGAACTTAGTAACAGATTTGACTATGAACTTAGTAACAGCTTTGACTATGAACTCAGTAACAGATTTGACTATGAACTTAGTAACAGCTTTGACTATGAACTCAGTAACAGCTTTGACTATGAACTTAGTAACAGCTTTGACTATGAACTTAGTAACAGCTTTGACTATGAACTTAGTAACAGCTTTGACTATGAACTCAGTAACAGCTTTGACTATGAACTTAGTAACAGATTTGACTATGAACTTAGTAACAGATTTGACTATGAACTTAGTAACAGATTTGACTATGAACTTAGTAACAGCTTTGACTATGAACTTAGTAACAGATTTGACTATGAACTTAGTAACAGCTTTGACTATGAACTTAGTAACAGCGTTGACTATGAACTCAGTAACAGATTTGACTATGAACTTAGTAACAGCGTTGACTATGAACTCAGTAACAGATTTGACTATGAACTTAGTAACAGATTTGACTATGAACTTAGTAACAGCTTTGACTATGAACTTAGTAACAGCGTTGACTATGAACTCAGTAACAGATTTGACTATGAACTTAGTAACAGCGTTGACTATGAACTCAGTAACAGATTTGACTATGAACTCAGTAACAGCTTTGACTATGAACTTAGTAACAGATTTGACTATGAACTTAGTAACAGATTTGACTATGAACTTAGTAACAGATTTGACTATGAACTTAGTAACAGCTTTGACTATGAACTTAGTAACAGATTTGACTATGAACTTAGTAACAGCTTTGACTATGAACTTAGTAACAGCGTTGACTATGAACTCAGTAACAGCTTTGACTATGAACTTAGTAACAGCGTTGACTATGAACTCAGTAACAGATTTGACTATGAACTTAGTAACAGCTTTGACTATGAACTTAGTAACAGCTTTGACTATGAACTTAGTAACAGCGTTGACTATGAACTTAGTAACAGATTTGACTATGAACTTAGTAACAGCTTTGACTATGAACTTAGTAACAGATTTGACTATGAACTTAGTAACAGCTTTGACTATGAACTTAGTAACAGCGTTGACTATGAACTCAGTAACAGATTTGACTATGAACTTAGTAACAGCTTTGACTATGAACTTAGTAACAGATTTGACTATGAACTTAGTAACAGCGTTGACTATGAACTTAGTAACAGCTTTGACTATGAACTTAGTAACAGATTTGACTATGAACTTAGTAACAGATTTGACTATGAACTTAGTAACAGATTTGACTATGAACTTAGTAACAGCTTTGACTATGAACTTAGTAACAGCTTTGACTATGAACTTAGTAACAGATTTGACTATGAACTTAGTAACAGATTTGACTATGAACTTAGTAACAGATTTGACTATGAACTTAGTAACAGCTTTGACTATGAACTTAGTAACAGATTTGACTATGAACTTAGTAACAGCTTTGACTATGAACTTAGTAACAGATTTGACTATGAACTTAGTAACAGATTTGACTATGAACTTAGTAACAGCTTTGACTATGAACTTAGTAACAGCTTTGACTATGAACTCAGTAACAGATTTGACTATGAACTCAGTAAAAGATTTGACTATGAACTCAGTAACAGTAACTCTTTTTGGTTCTCTATGTTGTCCTCCATCGTTCTCTCTTCCTTCTGGTTGATCTGTAAAACAAAACAACAATGGCAACATTTGTAGCATTACATTGATCAGACACTGTAAACTTCATTCAGAATTTTAAATCATTACCGGTTATGTCCTGCACACTCTTGCCTTTATCGTCTCTCACAGGTACGTTGAATTCTTCGGTTTTGTTTTGAATCTCACATTCAGGGATAGAAGAAGACACTACAGCTGAGTCCACAGCAAAACCTTCAACAGGAACCAGAGGAGCAGAGAAAGAACCTTAAAAAAAGCAAAGACACTGTTAATGATTCTGTATGTGACATGAAATTTAATGTAAATTATTTAAATTATCACCTGTGAGAATACATGTATGTGCAAGTTTATAGACTTGATGTATTTCCGGGGGCTAAATACATAAGTATTAGCTAATTTAATCTGTTTTGGCTGGCTAGAAATTAAATTGTATTTACCATTAACAGCTTTTTGTAATACGTTCATTCATTCATACATTTAAATATTTGGTAGTTTTTTTTATCTAAACAATGCTTCAGAATATAATTGGCTATTATTATTGTCAACATCACTGTTCATAGAATCCACCCACCAGTTTTGTGACAGGTGCTATATTACTGAATAAAACTGAACAATTGGATTACTGCACTACTAAAAGTTTGATCTGCCTTTGGTCAGTCACTGCACACCTCATTCAGAATTTTAAATCATTACCGGTTATGTCCTGCACACTCTTGCCTTCATCATCTATGCCAAGTACAGTGAATTCTTTGATTTTGTGTTGAATCTCATGTTCAGGGATAGCAGAAGACAAAACAGCTGAGTCTCTGGCAAAGCTTTCAACTGGGACCACAGGAGCAGAGAAAGAACCTTAAAAAAAGAGCAGAAACACTGTTAATCATTCTGCATGTGACATGAACTTTCTTAACAAAATGAATGACTATGTTTCTACATAAATGAAGGTTGGTTTTCATATGTGACAACACTGAAGAAGATCTGTTCTACTAATTTAGAGTAAAACTGTAAATTAAATAATAAACTGTAAAACTTTCTACTCGCCGCAGGAGTTTTCCTCATTCATTCTTGTGAATGTGTATGTTCCTCTGGACGCTTGCATGAGTGCAGCGCTTCAACAGCGGGCTGAACAATTAACTGAAAGGAGCAATGGTTCCCGCACTCTCTTTTAATCAATCTTGGGGATTTTTTTATAAGGCAAATCTCTCCTGTGAACTGCCAAAATACAGACAGCACGTTACATATGCCACCAGAGACAATAATGTATTGGATCAATGTTACACCACAATAAAGAATAAAGGGTGCATATCACTCTGTTTGGTTTTCTTATACCGACCTTCAGGAAGAAACTGAAATCAGCTAAACCTGAATTAAGGACTGTAAAAAGATGGACTAATGAAGCAGAGCAGGATTAATAAGCCTGGTTCGACTGCACTGATTGGAGGTTTTTGAAGCTGCTGCCACAGATCTGGACGTGCTCACGACTTCATATATCAGTTTCTTTGAGGATATGTGCATCCCTACCAGGACAATGTTATAATTCAATAACGGTAAACCGGGGTTTTCAGGGAAACTTAAACAGCTTTGTCGTGCCAAAGATGATTAAATGCAAAGAGGATGCTTACAGAAATGGGGATAAAATGTCAGGAACAGACTAACAAAGGAGATCAGAGTGACTAAAAATAACTACTCTGAAAAGCTGAACGATCCGGCATCAGTATGGACTGGTCTGAGGAACATCACCAAGTGATGTGGGACACACCCACCACCCGCTCTGATCTGCACTTCACACTGTGTGAAGTTCCCTGCTGCTTCAAACACTTCTTTTACTTTTCTGATTCTGCATCTTCTTTTTGTGGGGTTCCCCAGGGATCAATTTTGGGCGCCATTTTATTTTCTTTATATTTGCTTCCGCTTGGTTTTATTTGCCGGAAATACAATGGTGCATACCATTTTTATGCAGATGATGCACAACTCTATCTTCCACTGAATGCAGGTGATCGTGATGAGTTTGACGATCTGATGACTTGCTACCATGAGATTAAGTTATGGATAGCACATATTTTTTTAAAATAAGGGCTAAAACAGAATGCATACTATTTGGCTCTATTATACCTGTCACGAATCAGGCCTCTCTCCGATCGCCACCGGAGGGCACCCTCTCCTGAGTACTAGCCTTCATGGACTCCATTTCCAATACACCCCGTACCTGGGACTGATTACTGGAACAGGTGTTTCTCCTTAGCTTCCCCATATAAGCTGCTTCCTGACTCTTAGTTCTCGCAAATTCTTGTTTTGCTACGGCTAACATCCCTGAGCGTTTATCTACTGCCTATTTGATCGCTCGTGTATTATCTTGGACTGTTCTACCTATTGTGATTCTCTGCTGCCTGTCCCGACCCTCGCTCTGTTACTGTTTACTCTCCTGTATTGTCCCTGTGGTTTTCGTTGACGTTGATTTACATTTCACTTCTGATTATACCCTGTATAATTTATTATGTGACAAATAAAGAAACCTTAAACCTTGAAACCTTGATGTCTGCCTGTTTGACTCTGCTATTTTCACTATTAAAAGCTGCAAATGGATCCGCACGATTCTGACCCATCATTACAATACCATCCTCACATATGCTAACCGGTCTAATTCTTACTGCCTCAAATCTGCATGAATAAGTTTGAAACCTGGTAGTGATCTTCGATTTGGAGCTTAAATTTGATAAGCAAGTGATCTCTGTGGTAAAGGCGGGATATTTTCAGTTAGGAAATATTGCAAAAATAAAACATTTTTTTGTCGTTTGATGATTTGAAGCGTGTTATACATGCTCTGATTATGTCAAGATTGGATTACTGTAATTCGTTGTATTTGGGGATTCCAGCTGTTCTGTTGAATCGTCTTCAACTATTACAAAATGCAGCAACCAGACTGCTGATTGGGACTAAGAAGAATGTTATCTTAAAATCTTTTATTAAAGGTCCCTAAAGTCCAAAGGAGACCTGCCACTGGAAATTAGATGTTGTATATCACTAGGTCATTTTAAAACACTTCTAAGAGGGCACTTACTTGCCCGGGCATTTGGTGTGAGCTAGTTGGTGTATATCTGATGGTTTTGTGATTGTTTATGTCACGTTATTTATATGTTCATGCTGTTTTAGTTTTGGTTATTTTGTTTTATATGTTGTTTTATTGGAAAGCACTTTGGTCGAACTAAGTTGCTTTTAAATGTCCAAAATAACTGGACTTAATGATTACAAACCTGTTGCTCTAACGTCTGTGGTCATGAAGTGTTCATCTATAACTGTTTGATTTGGTTCAGCTACCAAATCAGACATCAGAAGACTACAACGGACAGTCAGGACTGCTGAGAGGATTATTGGTGCCCCTCTACTCAACTTTCAAGATCTTTATATCTCCACAGTGAGGAAAAGGGCTAAGAAAATCACTCTGGACCCCTCGAACCAGCCCACTCTCTCTTCGAACAGTTGCCCTCTGGTTGGCGCTACGTATCACTGAGCACCAGAACAGCCAGACAAAAGAACAGTTTTTCCCCTGGCCATATCCTACCTGAACAACACATAACAAACCTCAGTACAGTACTGTACGGGAGAAGGGGATTAGTCTGCAGAAGAGACAGACGGCAGCGTGTAAGTTTTGTAATACTTGTTCGTAGGTCTGTTGTTTAAACTATTTACTTGCTGCTAGGAAGAAAATACTTCGTTTCCTACCTATTTCTATTCTGTATTTTCGCTAAGGTTTATATTTTTTTGATTGCACTTACTGGTAATTACAATAATTGCCCTCGGCTAAGAAGGGGCCTGTGTCATTTGCACTGCTTCTTTCATTTCGCTTAAGTGCAAAGTGTTAGTTTCGTCTTGAGCTATTTGCACTCCTATAGGCTATTGGTTGTGCTAATTAAAAAGTGGCCACAGCTGTTTTCACTCTAATCTCTTAGACTGAGTATTTATTTGATGTCCGCACGCTGACGCGGAAGCATCTGCGGAAGCGTTTAGCCCTCGTGTGAAGACTGACGACTTTTTACCGCGTGACTTTAACCGAGCAACAAAACTGAGCAACACACTTAAGTATCATTTTAATCTCCCCTCACACACTCTCCTTTCCTATCCTCTTTCTTTCCACCTCTATCATGTGTTTCCAAACCATTCCGGTTTTCTCTCAACCACGCTCTAACATCACACGCAGACGGCAACGTAATCCTGTTCTCTATCTCTACATCTTCTACTACACCTCTTTCTTTTTCTGTGGGTCTCTTGAATTGTCAGTCAGCTGTCAACAAAGTAGACTTCATTTCCGCTTCTCCTTTACAATCCACTCTCAGCATCTTAGGCTTAACTGAGACCTGGATTCGTCCAGAAGACTCAGCAACTCCAGCTGCCCTCTCTAACAATTTCTCTTTCTCTCACACCCCACGTCAGGTTGGCCAATGAAAGAAACAATGAGACCTGGTTGAAGACAACTCGTTCGAGTGTTTTGGCAATGAATGGAAGGAGAGAGATAGGTCTGTAGTTTTCTAAAAGAGAAGTGTTTAATGTAGGTTTTTTGAGCAGTGGGGTTACCCGAGCCTGCTTGAATGCAGTGGGGAAGATGCCTGTGAGGAGAGATGTGTTGATAATGTGTGTGAGTGCTGGTAAGAGTGCGGGAGAGATTGCTTGGAGAAGGTGTGAGGGGATAGGGTCTAGAGGACATGTTGTAGGATGGCTGGAGAGGAGAAGTTTGGATACTTCCGCCTCAGTGAGGGGACAGAAGGAGAAGATGGGAGTTTGAGCAGTGGATCTAGTTGGTTTGGGGTCCCGTGTGAGTGGAGGTGAAAACTGACTACTGATTATTCTAGTCTCAATAAACATTATAAATCATGTAAAAAGCTTTCTGCATCCCCTAATATAAAGTGCAAACTACTCATCAGTTGTAAATATTTTACAAACCTTCCGGTTACAGGTTGTTTGTGTGTGTGTATATATATATTTACGCACACACAACTGGAAACCATAAACTTTGTAAAAACTTTACAAGTGATGAGTAGTTTACACTTTATATTAGGGGATGCAGAGAGTGTTGTAAATTATGTATAATGTTTATTGAGATAATAGTACAATGTTGACATTTCAATGATTTATAAGTGATTAAGAATATATTAATTAGTAGCTGTTAACCATTAAGGATCTGTTTGATTATTTAATGATGCTATTTTTTTAAGATAACCTATGACAGATTTATAAATCGTTAGCATATTACTTAATCATTTGTGAATGTATAGTCATGTTTTGTAAATGATTAGTTCATCATCATCTAATCACTTCTAAATTATTTATAACTTAATGTACAAAACATAGATAAAAATATTAACATATCACTTATTAATCATCTATGAATGCACAGTCATGTTTTGTAAATTATTAGTTCATCATAAACTAATTACTTGTAAATGAATTAACAAAACATACACAAATTATTAGCAAATCACTTATTAATGTTTTGTAAATGATTAGTTCATCATTAACTAATCACTTATAAATGACGTATAACTGAACTGCATTATAAAGTATTACCTTTATAATGTATTGTCTGTTCTATGTATTATTAGTGTTTTTATTACCTTAATTATATGTATGTCTTCACTAAGTTTGTACTTTCTGTACTAGAATCTCCTAACACCAAGACCAATGCCTTGTGTGTGTAAACACACTTGGCAATAAAGTTATTTCTGATTCTAATTCTGATAAATTATTTAAAGTCTCACCAGTGATGTACAGCAGAAACAAAATGATGGTGTGCCATCTGTAGAAAGAGAAGATAAAAAGACATGAACAGTTTGCTAACCTACTGTAAACCCTTTAACTTTTGTCTTTCAAATCCCACAAAGATTCACAATTCAATCTGCAAAGGACTAGATCTAACTTCATAGTCGACACCGTGAATCATGTTCTTCCTGCCATTCAGTAACATTCTTCTGTGATATTCTTAGCACTGTACATAGTATTTTAATTTAAAAAATATGAATTGTATCAAAATTTGACTAACAGCACCTTATTTTAACAGGATGCATTGTTTGGAATTAGTTTGAATAAAGCATATGAGCTTTTAAACATGAGCTTTTTACTTAAAATGTACAGAAATAATCTTCAATTCATTATTAAAATCACAGGTAATTGTTAATTTTTGTTGTTGCAAATAACAGTATGTAGTAGTAAAAACAGCAAAAATGAATTTGATCCACGCACCTGATGCAATCGTTCTCACTCTGGCCTATCTAACCTGAATAAAGCTAGCCAGACCAACCAAACTACATTCAAGCCTTCTAAACCAATCAATTTTCTAAAAACTAGTATATATCTGTATCCATATGTAATATATTTATCTGCAATAAATATATTCATGCTACCCTTATCGACAATGAATTATATTTATTTTCACAAACATTGGAGTTGTTAGCCACCAAGCTACCCGAACGTTACCACATAGTTTTTAACGATCTCAAATTATTATTTTTGTGTATAACACACAGAAACATACCTTTGTGCCATGGTATTTTGTCCTATAATCAATAGGCAAGTTAATCAATCAAAAAATGAAACAGTTTCTTAACGAAGTTTTCGAGCTCGGTCCTCGTTGAGTAAAAGAGCACGATCACGTTCCACGTTGAGTTGAAGTCGCATGCTGCTTCCGTATACGCAAGCTCCTGGTCATGACATATTTCCGGTAAAGACGTTAGTATTAGCTCATTTAATCTATTTTGGCTGGCTAGAAATTTTATTTGAATTACCATTAACAGCTTTTTTTTGTAATAAGTTCATTCACTTAAATATTAGGTTGTTATTGATCTACACAATGCTCCACAAAGGGCATTTGAGCCAAGGAGGACACTTAGAGAAACTGCCTATATTTATAACTACTCAAAAAATATATGTTAAGATATTTTATGTAATTATTGTATGAATTTGTTATAATATTGGCTATTTGAATGTCATAAACAGGTCAGAATATAATTGGCTATTATTATTGTGAACATCATTGCTCCTAGAATCCACTCACCAGTTTTGTGGCAGGTGCTATATTACTGAATAAAACTGAACAATTGGATTACTGCACTACTAACAGTTTGATCTGCCAAACAGTTTACACACCTTTAACGAAGATCTCTGATTGATTGGTGGAGATAGAATACATCCTTCTTGGTTCTTCAGTTGACTTTGAAGGGTAAATGTTGTCCATTGTATGGTAAGTTTAGGTTGAATTAGTCATCAGTTCGATGAAATGTGTTTCTTCGTGTGAAGGGAGGTGACAGTCTTGGCTTGAAATACAACATTCTTTTTGTCGTCTTCTCTTTCAGTTTTAAAGAAAGCATAATTTCTGCTTGAGAGCGTCCAATCTTGTTCTATAAGTTCCTCAAGTGATCTGTTAATAATAAAAATTATAATTATAAAATAAAAATGTAAATAAAAACTTACACAGAACTTGCACTTAGTTTTTTTTCCAGTTTCAATTTGCCTTCAAATTGTTTACCAGCATCAACATATATGACAGCGAAATAAATTCAAGAAGAATACGCTAAATGACTTGCTGCTCTTTGCCAATGTAACAAAATCACAACTCCAATAACAACTATTAGAACTAGCTTACCTTGAGGTAATTCTGCCTCTCTCTTTATTTTGTTCATGTACAGCTGATGAGGAAACAAATCTTATATAGTTGTTGGGAGGAGCAAAACACACCCAAACTTTCAGTTGCAAAATGAATGCAAAAGGGAGAAATGTAAAACAGGGAAATGCAAAACTACCTATTGGGATCATGGGCAGATAATTAGGGGTCATTCGTGGCCTAATGGAAAGAGAGTTGGACTTGCAACCCGAAGATTGCGGGTTTGAGTCTCAGGTCCGGCAGGGATTGTCGGGGGGGTAAATAGCCAATGCTCTCTTCCGCCCTCAATACCACGACTGAGGAGAGACCCTTGAGCAAAAACCGAACCCCCAACTGCTCCCCGGCACCACAGCAATATGTCTTACTTGGCCCCGTCACTTCACTTTCATTTTTTCACTTATAATTATGACCACTGTAGCATTTGGACCAATCAGACACAGAATGATTCATTATATTGAATGAATAATCCAACAAACCCCCTCAACCCCCAAAAAGCTAACTATCTAATAGTTCTGTGGACAACCCCTTAAGAGAAACTTACACCCCAAAAAGGCACCATGGCAAGCAATGACAAATTATCTGATAATGCTGGTTTTGTTGCTCAAAGGAATGTGGGCAGTGCAACCAGTAGCGTGTTTACCCACCATGCATTTTTCCCAAGGAGGACCCCCCTAGTACGCGATACGAAAGAACGTGATTCCTCCGATCGCGATACAAACTATGAGAGTGACAATCTCAAGTACTGCTTATGTGCTTTTTTCAATGTTAAAAGAGTCTAATATGAATTTGAATATCCTTTTGCGTGACCTTTACAGCCATACTGAAAGCAACAATAGATAGCTTACCTCAGATCTTGAAAATAAATTGAATCAAGCATATACGTTAAAACTCATTGCAAACCAACAAGTATTTTCCATGACAAAGATGGTATCATTCACTCGTTTTAATAGTGTTAAAATCTTTAAAAAATTATGAATTAGCTTATAAACTTGTCAATTTCGTTGGGAGTGCTGTGCACTTCTGCGCTTCTGAATGGGTTTGATTCTGTCGCATCGTGTCTTGTGTGGATAGCCAAATTGCTTGTCGCTGGAATCTTGTTACTTTGCATGTAGTTAGGACACGGCGTGATTCAATTTCTCTGTAGAAAAGGCAAATAATGCCCATAAAATGGACTCTTCCCTATTGATTCACATGAAACCTTCCAGGACTGAACATGCCCATCTTCAGGACATTGTGTGTATGATATTGTCTTTGATATTGGATATTGTTTTATGCATGCTTATGATGGAAACACTAGTTAATGTCACCTCACCTGTACCATTTTCGATCTCTATGAATTCATATTTTGATGATCTTAAATGAGAGTGTACATTATATGTTGATACCTATGCAACATATTAGTGTTCTAAGAATCTTTAATAGATTTTGGATCTGCACCCAATCCAGTCACATATTCAAAATACCATGCTCGAAGACAAAGAGTGGTAAACTTTCCCTCCGAAAGTTTAAGTCACCATTGGCTCACAGACCCCCACAGAAGTTAAAAAGCCTCACATCTGTGACCCACCTTGCTCTTCTCTCTTCTTCTGCGCTCTTATCTTCTTGCCTCTCGAACTGACCCCGCAGGACCAGCCATGTTGCAACTTTACACCTGGGAGACCACTACTGAATTTAAATAAAGTCTTTGGAGTTCATCACCCTTCAAACCTAGAAGAACGTGATCGCAAATCCAACACCACTAAACCCTCAAACTATCAAGACTCTTTGTCTGTATCTTGATGCTCACTCAACGACCAAGGTAATGCAAGTATCGTACATTTAACTAAATGAAACAGAGGTTTTTATAAGAATTTTTTATTTGTCACATACACAATTATACAGAGTATAACCAGCAGTGAAATGTGTTCTCTGCATTTAACCCATCCAAGTGCACGCACACTCAGAGCAACAGGGAGCCGACGATGCGACGCTCGGGGAGCAGTTGGGGGTTCGGTGCCTTGCTCAAGGGTCTAACCTCAGTCGTGGACAATCCCTGCCGGAGATGAGGTTCGAACCCACAACCTCGGGTTACAAGTCCAACGCTCTATCCACTACGCTGTAGACCCCATTGTAAAACGGCACTGATGGTTTCTGCTCAGGTGGTTAGCTGACTCCTTTTCCATAACTGCATCCTCTGGTTTCTCTAACGGTTTCATTAATCCACTTTAACTCCTGTGTATGTATGCGTGAGTGTGTGTATTTGTTTGTTTGACTAGTTTGTGTTAGTGTTTAGTTAATAAAACTTTTGTGCACAAATTACATGAGTTTCTGATTCTGTCACTGCTTGTGGATAATGTCCCTTTAATGATTCCTGATCTTGTTACATGCTCTAATGCACTAGTACTGTAAGGAAGTTATTTTCTGTGGCCATTAAAATATAATTTCTTAGAGTTTATATGAAATACGCTGAATGTTTGCTGGATGAACAGATTAGTTAATTGTAATATTAATTCTGCTGCAGTTACTATTGGCAGATGATATAAATATTTGTAATTGATTATAATTCATTGTAATTATTTATATGCATTTCCCTTTTGAGCTAATTTGCTACACCATGATGCCATACACTTGTTCTATCCATGCATTACAGAACAAGCTTTCAGTATCTGTCCACACTGAAAGTAGACATTACACTACATAATTCTAATCAATCAAAACACAATTAATAAGTATTTATATGGAGCTGGATTTGTGGCCTAGTAATGGGTGCAAAACATTGCATATGAATCTTAGTTTTGCTTCCCGAGCATGTCAATCAACCTGACACATGTGATTACATTAAAGAATCTCATGATGTTTTTAAATAGGCTATATATAGGTTGTTGGACTGGTTTGACTCAAGTTTGACTGGTGACTCAACTTTTAACTCCAACACCAATTAAACACACCTGAACAAGCTAATCAAGGTCTTACTAGGCATATCAGAAACAACCAGGGCTGCGTTTCCCAAAAGCATCGTAAGCTTAAGTACATCGTAGACCCATTGAAACCAATAACCATCCCTGATCAGTAGACAGGTGAAATGATGCATGTATTAGGCTAGTGCAGATACTAGGCCTTCTTTAATTATCATTAAAATTACAATATAATAGTAAAATAAACGAAATATATCATATAGCCTGTTTAGGAAGAGAAGGATACCACACAGCTCGTAATTCAGTTTGAACACACGGGAGTCTAGCTTAATGGTATAAAATATAATGTTTTAATTAAGTTGGTATTTATTTGTTTTTACTGCATGTGTACGATAAAAGTATCATTCCGGCAGCAAGAACGTTCCCGAACTAAATGAAGATACATGTCTTGGCGTTTGATGTGTTTATTTGAACTAATCAGATAAGAGTAAATGGAGAGTGGGACCCCTGTGGAGAGGGTGAGCAGCTTCAAGTACCTCGGTGTAAACATCTCCGAGGACCTGACATGGACTGCACACATCCAAACACAGGTGAAGAAAGCCAGGCAAAGGCTGTACCATCTGCGACAGCTGAGGAAATTCAGGGTCTCACCAGCTATCCTGAAAACTTTCTATTCAGGGCCATAGAAAGTGTACTGACTCAGTGCATCTCAGTGTGGTATAATAACGCCAGATGCCAGATTTGCCGCTTGCTGTGTTTGTTTGTTTTGTTTTATATTATTTTAGGAAGAAACGTGTACTTTCACGTATCATAATTGAATGTAATCATCTGAGAAGGTTGAACAGGTTTGGCTCCACCTAGCGCTTAGAGTCGCGTATGATTCGGTCTGCTGCTGTGTTTTGATTCGTCCGTGTCCACTAGAGGGTGGGATTTGAACTATATACACGGGCTAACATGCACTGGAAACTCTGTCGCGATGTCGATTCGCTCCTTCTGATCGCTCGCTTACACTTCGATGTTTATATATGTATTTACTGATTAATTCAAGTCCACGTTTGCAAACATGGAGAACGCCGAGCGCTTTACATTTGAGTTACAGTCGCAGCGTCCAATCAGAGGTTGAGGACCGCGTGCCTGTACGAGAGCGACCAATCGTAAGCGTGATTTCAGTTTCATGTGGATGCGGTCGTCCAATAGGACGTGAGGAGGGCGGGGTCAGGTCAGATAAGTGTTGATGCGTTTCTTTCCACGCTAAGACCGGCTAATAATTATTAACATGTTATTATCAGTAATTATGTTGAAACACACAGATCGTGTTTCTAACTTTTAATTGGTTGAAGTGTCCTAATGGATGCTGCCTGAGGCGGTTTAGGTGGGAGAAAGTTGATTATCATTAAAAAACATAATATAATATAAAATAATAATAATATCCAACATATTATAATAACTCAAAGCATATTAATTTAATCTTGTGTATTGCATAATTACTGTTTACATGTTTATATCTCGTTTATGTGAAGACATTTCGGAGCCAAAAGTGCTGTTTCATTATATATAATGAATTAATCATAATCTACATGTTATATATTATTAATATATTATATATTATAGAGACTAGTCTTATTTTATGCACTGTATTTGCGCTGTTTTCTCATGTATTTGGATAAGTACGATGCTAATGTCACGATTTTAGACATTTACCGTCATACTATGAAATACTATTTATCATAATACAATATTTTGAACATTATCGTGATGGAAATGACATGTTTTTTTACATGTACAATGACAATATAATGTATTTTATATTCCCCGTGATTATACCACATTTTGGACAATCTAATAATGGTAATACTATTTTATTTTATTTTATTTATTACCTTTATGGTAATATCATGTTTTGGATAATAATACAGTGGTAATACCGTTGTTTGATTATTTGATTTACAGTTTTTTACAATCACTTTGCTACTATTTTCAGAACCTTGATGTCATTTTTCACAACTCTAGACACAAAACTCCAAACGGTTATCACTTGTAACACAGGCTGTCTAATGTTCAAAACATTGCATTGTGCATTCACATCTTTAAAGAAATCTTGCACTTGCACAATCATTGGTTCAAAAAACAAATTTACTGTGAAATACCATTGAAACATAACTATAGATCACACAAGCAACCGATAGTTTCACTGTGTCATTGTTCGTACAATCATTAAATAATGTAGAACAAAATAGCTGATACAGGTTTCATTATGGTACTACATGTACAGTAAATACATCTCTGTAAAAGTACTGCAGTAGTAGAGAGAATACTACAGACACAGTGGAATCATTGAACAAAGTTTGTAATATATTGATGCAAAACACTACAGTACAATCACAACATTTATTTGAATCAAAGCAAAAATAATTATCTATGAAATAGAAAAGAAAAGACAGTACAGTAAAACATCAAATGCAGTGTTCCTCAACTTGCTTGTACTGTAAGAAACAAAACAGGAGTGATTACTGTACTTCTACATTGTCATCAACTCTGTGTTGTGGATTTGGCCACAGGTTCTCATCTACACCACAATGGATGTTTTCATTAGCCAAATGCCGATGGCGAATCCAGGCCTGACACTGGTCTGCTGTGATGTCATTGCAGGCGTCATCCATGGCCTGGAAACGAGTGACTTGTTCATGAGGGTGCCTGTTATGAACCTTCCATCTCCGTGCGGAGAAAAATTCCTCAATCGGGGTAAGGAAGGGAGAGTATGGGGTAAAAACAGGGTGGTAAATTGCGCATGGGCCTGAAACCATGCTTGCACCACAGGAGCATGATGGAACCTGACATTGTCCCACACAATGACATAGGTCACACCTTCAGCTCTACAAACCTGATCGAGCTCATCAAGAAAGGTGACAAGGAGAGCTGCATTATATGGTCCAATATGAGGTCTGCGTCCCACCACACCATCTCCTGATATAGCCGCACACATGGTAATGTTGTCCAGGTACTTGGATGGTTGCCCGCTGGCCAATGAAATTCCGACCTCTCCTCCTTGTCTTGGCCAGATTAAAACCTGCCTCATCCAAATATATGAATTTGTGATGGTCGTCATCAGCATCCAGCTCCATCACCCTCTAAAAATACATTTTGGAAAGAGATTTAGAGATTACTGTACAATGTAGAATTTTTGGGAATGTTTTTACAACAGCATCTTGAAACTGAACTTACCTGAACATACTCAGTCCTCATTTGCTTCCCTCTGTCTGCATTTCTTTCGAAAGGCACATGGTATAGTTGTTTTATAGATACCTGGTGCCTTTTCAGTATGCGTGCAATAGTCGGCAAACTTATGGATCCCACATTGTTGAACATGTCTTCATTGTCCAAGATATGCTGGCGAATTTCTGTAAGGCGAATATCATTCCTGGCCCGAACCAAATCGACCACAGCCTGCTCTTGTTGGTCTAGAATTTTGTCTCTGCCTCCACTATTTGGCCTGGTCACAATTCTACAGGGAACATTAGAGTAAGAAGACACTTGGTCACATCACCTATTCTGTGATACACATTGTTATACAGTCATTTGACAATTGAGAGTAGCATAATGTTTAGTGCATGCTGATAACTTACTGGTTCTCATTGCGGAAAGTTCTGATTATTGAGGCCATGGTTGACCTTCTGAGGTTTGATTGTATCATTGTAGCCGCCTCAGTCATTGTCATGCCATGATTTATGACATGGTCTACAACTATTGCCCGAATTTCATTGGACACTCTATGCTGTTGCTGCCGCTGTCTTGGTCCGTGGCCTTGTCCTCTACCACGTTCCCCCACACCTCTCAAACGAGACCCACGACCACCTCTCAGAAGGGGTGCCTGTCCTCTACCACGTTCCCCCACACCTCTCAAACGAGGCCCACGACCACCTCTCAGAAGCGGTGCCTGTCCTCTACCACGTTCCCCCACACCTCTCAAACGAGGCCAACGACCACCTCTTAGAAGCGGTGCCTGTCCTCTACCACGTTCCCCCACACCTCTCAAACGAGGCCAACGACCACCTCTTAGAAGTGGTGCCTGTCCTCTACCACGTTCCCCCACACCTCTCAAACGAGGCCAACGACCACCTCTCAGAAGGGGTGCCTGTCCTCTACCACGTTCCCCCACACCTCTCAAACGAGGCCCACGACCACCTCTCAGAAGTGGTGCCTGTCCTCTACCACGTTCCCCCACACCTCTCAAACGAGGCCAACGACCACCTCTCAGAAGGGGTGCCTGTCCTCTACCACGTTCCCCCACACCTCTCAAACGAGGCCAACGACCACCTCTCAGAAGGGGTGCCTGTCCTCTACCACGTTCCCCCACACCTCTCAAACGA
>QVTF01005464.1:82500-90000 GCA_003573665.1 Oxygymnocypris stewartii
CCAGACAGTAACCGTTTAAAGAGGGAGTGTGCTGGATGTGAGGGTCCAGAGTGATTTTACCAGTACTTTAGCTCACTCTGGATGAGTACAGTTATTGGGGGGGAGGGGGGGGGGGTACCAATAATTCACTCAGCAGTCCATCTTCTGAGGTCAGGTTTAGTAGCTGAGCCAGTTATTGACGTGCATTCAATTCGCATTCTATTCCATTCTATCATCTATAGCACAACTGTACATACAATGTTTTTATTTTTCCATTTTTGTCTACTTATATTTACATATGTGTATTTTTGTATTCACATCTTATTTTTGTTGTCTGTGTGAACTGGAAGCTTATGTCACAAAAAAACATATTCCTTGTATGCGCAAGCAATAAAAGCTCTGCTTCTGAAATATGACTGAAGCTGTGCAGCAACAACTTGTTCAATTACGATCTATACAACATTTAAAAATGCGATTTATTTATATCACAATATGGGAAAAATAGTGTTTTAAAAGTGCTTAGATTCGGATCTATACAACATGATATAAGAAAATAGCATTTTAAGTGTTTTGATTATGATATAGATATCACGATAGGAGAAATTAGCTGTTTAGATCTTGTTTATGTGATGACATTTCGGAGCCAAAATTGCCGTTTCATTATATATAACGAATTAATCATAATCTCCATGTTATATATTATTAATATATTGTATATTACAGAGACTAGTCTGTATTTGCTGTTTTATCATGTATTTGGATAAATACAATGCATTTACTCTCCTTATTTGTAAGTCACTTTAGATAAAAGCGTCTGCTAAATTAATAAATTAAAATGTAATAAAAAATAATTATATCTTTGTTATTGATTTCGGAGACTATTTTCTAAGTAATTAAATTGAATCTAAGGATTACATGTTTGACACACTAAAAGTAATCATTCAAACAAAACTCTTATTAAATTCACGAATTAATTATTATTATTTTTATGTTCTAAAGCAATGTTTGTGGTTTTGAGTGACCAGCTCTTGTGACGTAAGATCCGGGTGTCTAATTAGCGAATCCTACTACGGTGATCATGAATATTAATGAGCCTCCTTGATCATGTTCTCTGTCAAGTTACACGATTATTATTCATAACTCGCCTCCCTTTCCTCAAAACGCCTCCCTTTCCTTTCGACCAATCCAGTGGGATTGTGACCCACTACGTCATTAATATTCATGAGCCAGGGCTTCAGCGCAGTCGCGCGTGCAGTCAGTGTATCGAGCGCGAGCGCCACGTCGCAGCAGGACACGAACAGCGACCATGGTGAAGGTGAGAGAACAAGATCATAAACACATGCATCAAACTAACTTATATCTATAACCGAGTCACATCTGAGAGACGCACGCGCTTCTGAAGAGCAGAACACCAAACAGGAGTTTAATTAGGGTCATAGGACTTTATCATATGATCACTTTAAAGTTAGTTATTAGTATAATCTAGTTTAATGTTTCTTGTTTTTAGATCATGCATATGTGTTTGTTTGTGTATATATCTATTTATCTTATTTCTGAGAAATATTACCTGTTAATTTGACCAAGTTTAATTCGTTATTAGACTATAGACACTTCATTTAAGAATATATTTTAATATAGATTTTACTTTGTGCATATAATTTATTATATATATATTTTTTTATCAATGTGTGTGTGTTATTACAACTGAATTGTGATCTTAATCTTAACAATTTAATAGTTTTTGCCCTTTTATTGTATTATTTCTGCTTTATATTACCTGTTAATTTGACCAAATGTGATTAGTTATTAATGAAATATTTGCAGCATGTCTCTGCCTTTATTGATTTTGCACTTATTTGATTTGAGCATGTATTTTTTACATCATTCATTGAACTTTATATATTTTATAAATCATAAATCGATCATAAAAATGATATTTTCTAATGTCACGTTTTTCCTCTGATCTTTTTGCTTTATATATATATAAATATAGTAAATGAAATCTGTGTTAGCTGATGATAAAGTTGTTGTCTGTGTTTGCAGAGCGTGAATTCAGAAGCTCAGTCCAGGAGTGAAACATATGAAGGAGAACACACAGAAACAGAGCCGTCCGCAGGTACAGTAATACTTCATCTGCATTCATAATTCAGGATCTCTATATGGATATATAGATAGACTTGTGGTCCATGGTGTTATTGACTCGGATCTGTAGTGTGTAGGAGTCACGCAGGCTCTAGTAAACACTGGGCTCTCGAGAGAGACTCTATTTGAGTGTTTGTGAAGCGCAGCTGGGAATACACTGCTGTGTGATGATGATGATGATGATGATGCAAGATGAACATCAGCACAGCTTACAGTAAAATACTTCCAAATATGTCCAACCCCAAAGAAATAAATAATATATCAGACAGTTTCTTTAAATTAATACATTTCTATTTATTTGTATCAAGACTTTACTGCATTATTATATATTTGGTTTGTTTCATTTATTGTATTACAATAATTTTAAAAAGAATTGTGCAAAAAAGTCAATTTTTCTAAACTCTTGTTACAATAATGCAGTAAAAATAATTTAATTAATAGTAAAAAATTATGATTTTGGACATTCTCGTTACAATAATGCAGTAAAAATAATTTAATTAATAGTAAAAAATTATGATTTTGGACATTCTCGTTACAATAATGCAGTAAAAATAATTAAATTAATAGTAAAAAATTATGATTTTGGACATTCTCGTTACAATAATGCAGTAAAAATAATTAAATTAATAGTTAAAAAATTATGATTTTGGACATTCTCGTTACAATAATGCAGTAAAAATAATTAAATTAATAGTAAAAAATGATGATTTTGGACATTCTCGTTACAATAATGCAGTAAAAATAATTTAATTAATAGTTAAAAATTATGATTTTGGACATTCTCGTTACAATAATGCAGTAAAAATAATGAAATTAATAGTAAATAAAAATGATGATTTTGGACATTCTCGTTACAATAATGCAGTAAAAATAATTAAATTAATAGTAAAAAATGATGATTTTGGACATTCTCGTTACAATAATGCAGTAAAAATAATTTAATTAATAGTTAAAAATTATGATTTTGGACATTCTCGTTACAATAATGCAGTAAAAATAATGAAATTAATAGTAAATAAAAATGATGATTTTGGACATTCTCGTTACAATAATGCAGTAAAAATAATTAAATAAATAGGTAAAATCAATATGATTTTGGACATTCTTGTTACAATAATGCAGTAAAAATTATGAAATTAATTATTATAATGCAATACAATAATCACATTAATAATGTTTTCATTCAAAACTGATTATTTTCCCAAATTCTCATTACTGTAATGCAGTAAAAATAATTAAATTAATAGTTTTATTATTAAAAGGTTATTATTTTACCCATATTCTCATTGTGATAATGCAGTAAAAATTATTAAATTGTTTTAATGCAAAAAAGTAATGTTTTTGCATCAAATTTGCATAACTATAATGCAATAAATTAATATTCCAATAATTTCTTTTTCTAAATTCTAATTATTATAATGCAATAAAAATAACATTAATAATGTTTTATATTATCTTCCCAAATGTATGTTACAATAATCCAGTACTATAATAAAATTAATAGGGTTTCAGTACAAAAAATAATGATTTTTTCCCACACACTCGTTATTATAAAGCAGTAAAACTTAAATTACTGTAATGCAAAAAAATTATATTTTCCCCCTATTTTGCATTAGTATAACACAATGAAATAATATCTCAGTTTAAAAAATAATTTTTTTTTCAAAATTATTAATTATATAGTACAATAAAAAGTAATAGAACATCTTATTTTGTATTATTTTTATTATAATGCAATTAATAATGTTTTAATTAAAAAGTAGATTTCCCTAAATTCTCATTACTCCAATGCAGTAAAAATAACGAAATTTATAATTTTCCAATGCATTAATGATTTTTTGCATAATATAATAAAAAAAAATTGGGGTTAAATATGACGCAGAAGAAATAACCAATTTTTTAACTCTAGTCATTGATGTTGAATATATTGCGAGTGTTAAAAGACGCTAATTAAAGGTATCACTGTTAATTTCTTCGCAGCAGCTGGCGGTAAAGAGCACGCTGTAGCTCCGCCCACCATGATCTGGCGCGTGACCGGCGGCCTCTTCAGCGCCACGAAGGGCGTGGTCGGAGCCACAGTGGGCGGAGTCACCTGGCTGGGCGGGAAAAGTTTGGAGATCACCAAATCCGCAGTGACCGCGGTGCCCTCGGTGGGCGTCGGCCTAGTGAAGGGCGGGGTTTCAGCGGTGGCAGGGGGCGTGTCCACAGTAGCCAATAAAGTTCCGTTCACTGGAAAGAAAAAAGACAAATCGGAGTGAAGAAGCAGACGATTATAACAAGAACACTCGTTTACTGTGGTGATGCTGATTTTTTATTGGTCGCCAGAGACATGTGACGGATGTTTTTGACCAATCAACGCCCAAGACATTTGCGCAAAAGGGAGTTTTGTACGTCACACTATAGGTTTTTGTTGTAAACAGACTTGATCTCAATGGAAAGTAGGGTTTTCTCCAATCATCTCAGATCTGCGACCAAAGACACATTTATCAGTCGTGTTTGTTCCTGTAGCTGTTAAACGACACCTTCTGAAATGTTATCAGTCAAATTGTGTTCGTAAATTGCATTTTTTATTATTTGAATATAATAAAGTCATGTAAAAGATGCTGCAGAAAGTGTTTTCAATTATTTCACTCCAGTTTGATCACTTATTTTTATAAAAAAATACATTATGGCAAACATTTAATGCCAAAATACGATTAACATTCTCATAATGTTACATAATTAAACATTCTCATTACAATGCAGTAAAAATAATTAAATAGTAAAAAAAAAAAGATGATTTTGGACATTCTTGTTACAATAATGCAGTAAAAATAATTTCATTAATAGTAAACAATTATGATTTTGAACATTCTCGTTACAATAATGCAGTAAAAATAATTAAATTAATAGTTTAAAAAATGATTTATTATTACAAATTATTTATATAGTGCATACAAATTAATGTTTCAATGTTATTTTGTATTATTTTTATTATAACGCAATAAAATAATTAAATTAATGTTTTAATTAAAAAGTAGATTTTCCCGAATTCTCATTACTGTAATCCAGTAAAAATAACAAAATTAACAATTTTCCAAGCTGGCTATGCTAGCGGATTAATTTCATCAGCTGTAAAACTAAACGAATGTAAGCTAACTGCTTAATTAGCCTTGATGATATCTTACCTTTACACAAGTGCAGTCGTCCAGCGGCGTCCATCTTGAAAAAAACGAGGACAAAAACTAATTAAAATATTCAACTTAAAAGCGTGTATTTAACGGAGTATTATCTAACTTGCTAGGCTAGTCGTTTAAATATATTATAACTCATTTAACGACAACCCTGCTGAAAAAAAATTGAATTTAATGGGAAAATAATGGTTATAATGGGAATTGTATTGGTTTTAATGGAAACTATAATGGTGTCCTACTGGTATGTGATGGATTCTAGTGGTGGGATATTAAATCCTATTGGACAAATGCCCAAAAACGCACTACAAAAATGAATTTAGTAATGGTTTTACTGGAAAAAACTAATGGTATTTTAATTCATAACTAGACAAAAATCAAACCAAACATTGTTTTAAAATATTTTTTATTAGCTGGCTGAGTACCACACAGACTTAAGAAACAAATGCTGGTATTATATACATCTCTTTAAAATTCAAAACAGCTAATATTCTGTAGAAAAACTGAAAACACAAGTGGTAAAAATGAACAGCTTTATAAGATACAGACGTCATAAACACTGGAGTACAACGAGATGGAGACAATAACAGCGATGGAAGACCAAAGACGTCAAACACCTGGAGCCCATTCTACGCTATCTGTGCATGGAGCAAAATACAGTCGTTTATACAGACGAGACAATCATTCATCTGTGGTACGGTTACGATAGTTTGGACCCGAACACATTCCAAGGATCCTGTGAGTCGTGGAAACAGACACAGGTATGTACAGGTGAGAAACTCTTCCGTTCGTGTGAATCTGGATACGTTAAATATGGCGTAGTGCATGTTCCTTCTTCGGCTGTTTGCGATTACTTGTATTTTCGTATATTGAGGTCTGTTTACACCAAACAAATCTGAATATAAACAAAGGAGACTGTCAATTTTAGCGTAACTTTTGACGAATATTTGCTGATCTTTAAAAGTGCGTTCACACCTGATGCGAATAAAGTGTTACGCGCAATGATTTACATGTTAAGTCAATGCAAAGACGCGAAAAGATAATCCTGCGGCGCTATTCGCGCGAATGAGGCGGCGTGAATGACGCAATTCGCGCGAATGTTTTCGTCAACTACATTTAGTTTTTCGTTCAACCTGACGAATATTCGTTACACTCCTTCGTTTAGGGTTTGGCGTGAAAGGACCTTTACTTTAAAAGTTCATGAAGACAGTATTTACATCTGATTTTTAAAATCAACATTTTGTTTACATTTCATATTTTAGAATGTTTCAATTTCTAAAAACGTTAAAAATTACATTTTTGCCACAATTTGATTGGACAAACTTTTGGATTTGACTTCGAATGTTTGCGTTTAACACGCGAGGTAAGGTTGTAATACATTTAGCGATTTCCATCAGTGGGTGGAGCTTAGGACGATAAGGCCACGCCCTCCCCGTCTTCCCGCCACTTCTGAAACAAACAGATGAATACAATTGAACGATTCTATTATTATTAATCAGGATTGCATTGCTTCGACTTTTTTTACGAACCTCGTCGTCTTGGGCTTTTAACGCTGAAGAGGAGGAGGGGCCATCATCACCATGGCAACCGTTGTGTTGCGCCTCCGTTTCTCTCTTTCCAGTCCCGCCCCCAACCGGCCAAAACAGACGCCCTGAAGGAAGTCAACATCAAATTTTGTTTGCGAACCATTGTAATGTATTTCCCGCGCAAAAAACCTACCTGGTCGTTGTGGGATGGCAAACTCGTGGCCGCGCTCCGTCAGGTTGCTCTGGGTGGTGTAAGGCGATGAACGGTGGCCTGCAGAAGAGAAATGTAAAAAAACGTGCGCAAACATTCATAAAACATTAACCAAAGGACATGGTCTCACTGAAGGCGATTCGGTGTTTTGCACCACGATGTTTAGCTCCGCTCGGTCCGGGCTGCTCTCTCCTGACCACTGCTGGACACACAGAGCATTAAAACTCACTCATTTTCCTTCAAACACACTTATTTGAACGCAACGTACGATTTCAAACACTCACGATGAGATGAAGTGCCGCTCTGGGTCCTCCGGCATGTAGGTGGCGCCACTGGTCCTTGGGCTTCACGGACACTTACGACCTCCGTGTGATTGGACGGAACCGTTGCGAGAAGACCTGATGGATGAATGAAAATAAAGCCCTGTTCTCACCAAGAACAAACTACAGCGATAATAACTAACGCGATTCTA
>QVTF01005464.1:100000-110000 GCA_003573665.1 Oxygymnocypris stewartii
TCTCTATCTACTCCACACACCACAACCCACTCACACACACTCTCTCTTTCTCAAACACACACACACACACACACACACACGCACACTCTCTCTCACACACACACGCTATCTCACACACACACGCTCTCTCTCTATCTCACACACACACAGATATAAAACTTATCAGATATCATATATATACACACTTTTCAGATAAATTAAATTACAAAACATAATTCTAAAGTTTAAATGAGACTCTCATACACATATTATTTTTTATAAAAATGAACTAAACATAAAAAGAGAAAATTAAGGGATATTTAAATTAAGGTTGGAGGATTTTAAATTAATGCATATTATAAACTTTTATGTTTACTTTTACAATTAAATTAGATGCATTATAAACTATACTTGAATATAAAATTTAAATGAGATATTATATAAGAAAATATTATTTGACGAGTGGCTAAATTTGATATGCAACAAGTACATGTATAAAGTTACTTTATATTCTAAAACACTTTAATATACATTTCAAATTGATTATATTATAATTAGTTATGTTATAAAAACTGAAAATAAAATTAAGTTACATTATTAATATATACATTATTTATTAAGATGCAATAAATTATATTTTAAGTGAGTTTTTAAAGTTAGCAATTTTATAAATTAAATCTCAATATAACATTTTAATTACAGCAGATTAATTTTAATAATAGAATTATATATATATTTTTTTATTTTAAACGTGTTTTTGTAGGTGGGATATATTATTAATTATCTGCCGAGTTCTCGAAGTGAGATACATTATAAAATATTAAAAATTAGTATTTAAAATGTGATTAAACACCACATTGAAATATCTATATATTAAAAATTGTATTTTATATAAAAAAGTTAAATATTATAATAATACCATAGTAGCATATTATAGTTTTACAATCGAACTCTTCTTAAATGGCCTAAATGTAAATATTAAAATATGTGGTAACGCTTTATTTTAAGGTGTTTAACGTTATATTCACTATTATTAGCATTAAGTATTGTGCATAATTACACCCTAACCATATAGTAAGCACATGCAGTCACTCAGTACCTAAACGTATAATTATACTGTAACGAGGACAGCTTGAAATAAAGCGTAACGATCTAATTTAGTCCTCACCGGTCCAGATCGTACAGCGTGTGCGAGATCCTCGTGATCACCTCCACTCCCGCTTCAGACGCTAGCTTCTTTATAGCCGCGTCTCGCTCTTTCCCGAACGGCTCCGAGTCGCATTCGAACGTCAGCCGAGACACCTGCCACTCCTGCCGACCAATCAGAAGAGGGTTAGTGTGGTCACGTGACCCAAGCGCTCGGCGGCTGTACGGCTCGCGTCGTTACCTTGAAGAGGCGCGGGAAGATGTTAGCCGGCTGACCGCGGATGACGAACAGACAGGAGTTGAGTTTGCGTAGACTGGAGTCCAGATCCTCCAGACACTGCAGGAGAAACCTGAGACGCGCACACACACACACACACACACACCTGTGAGCCCTGGATAGATACAGGTTAAGAAAGCCAGGCAAAGACTGTACCATCTGCGACAGCTGAGGAAATTCAGGGTCTCACCAGCTATCCTGAAAACTTTCTATTCAGGGGCCATAGAAAGCGTACTGACTCAGTGCATCTCAGTGTGGTATGGTAATTCCTCAAACCAGGACTGCAAAGCTCTACAGAGAGTCGTGCGCTTAGCTGAGCGCATCTCAGGGTCTGCTCTCCCCTCTCTGCAGGGCATCTACCTCAAACGCTGTAACAGCAGAGCTGCTAAAATCATCAAAGACTCAAACCACCCCGGTAACCATCTTTTCTGTTTACTGCCATCTGGCAAGCGCTTCAGGAGTATGATGGCAAAGACTGAAAGACTGAGGAAGAGCTTCTTCCCTCAGGCCATCAGGCTCCTAAACACAAACTCTGTTTCATAAACACTCACAAGACACATTGTAACTTAATTAACTGTAAATATTATCACATTCTCATCATTGCTGCTATGTACAATACCCTGAACAACCGTCTGCACATCCCTCTTCACATTACTATTTATTAAGTCCCAGTACACTGTTTTTCTTTTTTGTACATCTTATTGTTTTTTGCACATCTTATTATTATTGTTCTTTTTGCACATCCTTTTTGCACATCCTATTGTCTTTTGCACATCGTATTGTTTTTTTGCACATCTTATTGTTTTGCACTTTTTATTTCATTGCACATTTTACTCTTATTTCTCCTTTTCTTACCACATGTATGCCCTTGTGTTATGTTACTTTATATAATTTGTATTCTTATTATTTTGCACTGTCCACTGAGCGGACCTGGTTCGATTACATTTCACTTCTAATTATACCCTGTATAACTATTATGTGACAAATAAAGAAACCTTGACCTTGATATAGCAAAACTTTTAAATGTGCCTCACACACACAAACACACACACACACACACACACACACACACACAGACACACACCCAGACACATACACCCACCCACAGACACAGACACACACACTCCCACCCAGACTCACACACAGACATAGACCCCCCCCCGCACACACACACACACACCCACAGACACAGTCACACACACCCACCCACAGACACAGTCACACACACAGTCACACACACAGACACACCCACCCACAGACACACACACTCCCACCCAGACACACACACAGACATAGACCCACCCACAGACACACACCCACTAATTATTTATCAATAATAATAGTACAATTAATGCTTCTAAAAATGAAGTTTTTACAAAAAAAAAAAAATTATTATAAAATATATTATTATTTATTATTATTACTTTGTGTGTAATAATAAAACCGCTTTCAATCATTATTATCTTAATAATGATAATAATTTATTATGAACCTTTAAGTGTTATTAAGTTAATAATGTGTTATTAATCTATTGACAGTGCTGATCTATTAAGTAATGGTTAGACGAGGTGGCCGAGCGGTTAAGGCGTGGGTTCGTATCCCATCCTCGTCGATTGATGTGAAGAGCAGTGGTTATTGGCAGTAGTTGCCTAATGGATAGAGCGTTGGACTTGAAACCCGAGGTAACCCGAGGTTGTGGGTTCGAATCCCGGCTCCGGCAGGAAGTGTCCAAGACTGAGGTGAGACCCTTGAGCAAGGCACCGAACCCCCGACTGCTCCCCGGGTGCCTACTGCTCCAGGTGTGTGTGTGTGTGTGTGTGTCCACTGCTCCAGGTGTGTGTGTGTGTGTGTGTGTGTGTCCACTGCTCCAGGTGTGTGTGTGTGTGTGTGTGTGTGTCCACTGCTCCAGGTGTGTGTGTGTGTGTGTGTGTGTCCACTGCTCCAGGTGTGTGTGTGTGTGTGTGTGTGTGTGTGTGTGTGTGTCCACTGCTCCAGGTGTGTGTGTGTCCACTGCTCCAGGTGTGTGTGTGTGTGTGTGTGTCCACTGCTCCAGGTGTGTGTGCACTTGGATGGGTTAAATGCAGAGAACACATTTCACTGCTCATTATACTCTGTATAATTGTGTATGTGACAAATAAAGCTCATCTGAGCTTAATTTGTTGTTTGTCGTCTCTCCCTCTCCCTCCTTGTTTTCCTCACTCTCTCACCCTCTCCTCCTCTCTCTCTCTCTCTCTCCCTCTCCTCTCACTCTCCCTCCTCGTTTTCCTCTCTCTCTCTCTCTCTCTCTCTCTCTCTCTCTCTCTCTCTCTCTCTCTCTCTCTTTCCTTGTTTTCCTCTCTCTCCCCTCTCTCTGGAACACCGTGTTCCCGTCTCTTTCGTAACTGATCTCTGTGTGTTTCTGGAACGCAGTCAGACTCGTGACGGAGCTCTGCAGAAACTGGGTCATCGCCGGGGAAACCCGTGACAACATCCAACCCCAGTCCAGACCGGATCTCTAACGCAGAGAGACTGAGAGACAGAGTAGACCAGAGTGAGACCGGACCGAGACCAGACAGAAACCAGACTGAGACCAGATCGAGACCGGACTGAGACCAGATCGAGACCGGACTGTGACCAGAGCAAAACCGGACTGAGTCCAGACAAAGACCGGACTGAAACCAGAGCGAAACTGGACTGAGTCCAGACAAAGACCGGACTGAGACCAGAGCGAAACTGGACTGAGACCAGACAAAGACCGGACTGTGACCAGAGCAAAACCGGACTGAGTCCAGACAAAGACCGGACTGAAACCAGAGCGAAACTGGACTGAGACCAGACAAAGACCGGACTGTGACCAGAGCAAAACCGGACTGAGTCCAGACAAAGACCGGACTGAAACCAGAGCGAAACTGGACTGGGACCAGACAAAGACCGGACTGTGACCAGAGCAAAACCGGACTGAGTCCAGACAAAGACCGGACTGTGACCAGAGCAAAACCGGACTGAGTCCAGACAAAGACCGGACTGTGACCAGAGCAAAACCGGACTGAGTCCAGACAAAGACCGGACTGACACCAGAGCGAAACTGGACTGAGACCAGACAAAGACCGGACTGAAACCAGAGCGAAACTGGACTGAGACCAGACAAAGACCGGACTGAAACCAGAGCGAAACTGGACTGAGACCAGACAAAGACCGGACTGAAACCAGAGCGAAACTGGACTGAGACCAGACAAAGACCGGACTGAAACCAGAGCGAAACTGGACTGAGACCAGACAAAGACCGGACTGAAACCAGAGCGAAACTGGACTGAGACCAGACAAAGACCGGACTGTGACCAGAGCAAAACCGGACTGAGTCCAGACAAAGACCGGACTGAAACCAGAGCGAAACTGGACTGAGACCAGACAAAGACCGGACTGAAACCAGAGCGAAACTGGACTGAGACCAGACAAAGACCGGACTGTGACCAGAGCAAAACCGGACTGAGTCCAGACAAAGACCGGACTGAAACCAGAGCGAAACTGGACTGAGTCCAGACAAAGACCGGACTGAAACCAGAGCGAAACTGGACTGAGACCAGACAAAGACCGGACTGTGACCAGAGCAAAACCGGACTGAGTCCAGACAAAGACCGGACTGAAACCAGAGCGAAACTGGACTGAGTCCAGACAAAGACCGGACTGAAACCAGAGCGAAACTGGACTGAGACCAGACAAAGACCGGACTGAAACCAGAGCGAAACTGGACTGAGACCAGACAAAGACCGGACTGAAACCAGAGCAAAACCGGACTGAGTCCAGACAAAGACCGGACTGAAACCAGAGCGAAACTGGACTGAGTCCAGACAAAGACCGGACTGAAACCAGAGCGAAACTGGACTGAGACCAGGGCAAGACCAGACGCTGATGCACAGAGACTGAGACCAGACCAGAGCTCTGCTTTAGATTAAGTTTTAATGACATTTAATTAATTATTACAATATTTTTAAATAAAGCCATGCTTTGAGAAATAAATATAATACTGTGCATTATGCATTTTTGTAAATATATTATTTTATTAATAATTGAATAAAATGCACTACGAATTCCTAATTACAACACTGAAGTAAATATGTACCGCCTGCACAAATACTAGAAATAATTGGGATTAATGTAAAAAAAAAAAAAAAGTAAAACATTTATCTATTTATATCTACATACATGTACATAGTTTCCTTATAAAGGTCCAGAAATGCGGTGTTTTTTTTTAATGATATTATGAGGTCATCACGACGGGCATCTCTCAAATCGTCTCAGATGGTACACGGACCCAGGGGTGAAAGGTGGTGACAATTCTAGGGCCCCCCCCCCCCCACAAAATCCAGGAAGTATAGTATAGTATGGGGGGGGATGTTTTTTTCCAAGCATGTTTAAACACATTGTATTAATTGAGCTATGAGCTAATCCTGGTTTCGTCTAAACCCTGTGGTCATACGGGTCCCTCACCTCCAGCGGTTGATGCCGCGGTTGGAGGCCCCGGCGAACCAGGGGTCCAGGAAGTAAACACAGCGCAGCGTCTCGGAGCCCCTGGCGGCCTCCAGCAGAGCCGGGTTATCGTGCAGGCGCAGACCCTTCCGGAACCAGTGGATGGCGTTGCTCGGCATGATGCTGCACACATTCATTAACACACCAATCAGGGGCGTAGCCACGGGTGTGCCAGGGTGTGCCGGTGCCACCCACCTAAAAACAGATGCAGAATTATTATTTTTTTAATCGTAATAAACATGGGCAGTGCAAAGGAGGGGCTAGCAGATGCTTCAGCACCCCCAAGAAAGACCAAAGCACCACCATTGCACCCATAAGAAATGAATAAATTAAAAACATTTTACTTATTATTACGCATTCATAACTCTGCATTGCAATATAACGTGACGTGATTAGCAGGCGCACTTTTCGAATTGACAGCATTTTATTTAACAAATTGATCGGTTCCTTTTGTCAAGAAGGCCTGTCCCCGACTAAAGATTTCACTAGTCACACATAAATTGATTAATATAATAACTTAGGCTACTAACCATCCTTTAATATATAGGCGTATAGTCTATTCCGCGCCCAAGCGCACGTCTAAAGCTTGCAACGGCAAAAGTAGGCTAATGATTATGAATGTTGGGGGAAAGGCAAAAATAAAACATTTGAATTATTCGTTAATAAACTAGTGATTTCTTCTGAGTCAGTGTCGGCTGAAAAGATAAAGTTGCAGAATGCGACGCTGACTTTAATAAAGAAATGCAGTTTTCATTCCGACTACGTAATTAAAGATTTGTATTTTTTGGTTCGTTCGTTTAATAAAGTATCCGGTTCATTGCTGTGACGCTCCATTTCACGGAGATTGCATGAGACGCAGAAAGTGCAGTTTCTCTATGTATTGTTTCTCTGTGTAGCCTACATAAATAAAAGCATATATATATATATGAACTGGCTGTTGAATTTTGTATTTTTGAAAGTTCAATAATAATATTAAAAAAACTTGCCGGACGGATTCATTACCCCGCTTTGTTCCGGGACCTCACAATTTACAGATTAAGCAGTGCTTACAAAATTTGTTAGTTTAAAATGTAATTAAATTTTTTTATTATTTTCTAAAAAAATAAAAATATTTAAATAATAATAACATAATTGAGGCATTCAAGGCCAGACCACGCCGTCTCGCCCTTTGAGCAGCTAACACATTAAATGTACTGTGCTATGTTGTTGGCGATCCTGAATGTAATGTATAACAAATATTTTACTGCTTTCTCTAATGTGTCTTGCAAGACATCTATTCAAGATTGTTTATTCCACCAAAAGTAATTTCAAAGGAACATTATATGTAGGCCAATGTACAGTTTAAGTCGCCATTGCAGGATGTTAATGATTTAATAAAAGTAGGGATTATTTAAAAGCATTTTGTTTTTATTTAGTACAGCAGCTACAGCTGTTTTTACATAATAGATTTTTACATAGCCTTAGGCTTCAGAGCGCGTTTCGCGAGTCAATTGGTTCAGTTCGGGGCTTCAGAGCGCGTTTCGCGAGTCATTTGGTTCAGTTCGGGGATTCAGAGCGCGTTTCGCGATTCATTTGGTTCAGTTCGGGGCTTCAGAGCGCGTTTCGCGAGTCAATTGGTTCAGTTCGGGGCTTCAGAGCGCGTTTCGCGAGTCAATTGGTTCAGTTCGGGGCTTCAGAGCGCGTTTCGCGAGTCAATTGGTTCAGTTCGGGGATTCAGAGCGCGTTTCGCGAGTCGATCGGTTCAGTTCGGGGCTTCAGAGCGCGTTTCGCGAGTCAATTGGTTCAGTTCGGGGCTTCAGAGCGCGTTTCGCGAGTCATTTGGTTCAGTTCGGGGCTTCAGAGCGCGTTGCGCGGGTCATTTGGTTCAGTTCGCGGCTTCAGAGCGCGTTTCGCGAGTCATTTGGTTCAGTTCGGGGCTTCAGAGCGCGTTGCGCGGGTCATTTGGTTCAGTTCGCGGCTTCAGAGCGCGTTTCGCGAGTCAATTGGTTCAGTTCGGGGCTTCAGAGCGCGTTTCGCGAGTCAATTGGTTCAGTTCGGGACTCAGAGCGCGTTTCGCGAGTCAATTGGTTCAGTTCGGGGCTTCAGAGCGCGTTTCGCGAGTCAATTGGTTCAGTTCGCGGCTTCAGAGCGCGTTTCGCGAGTCAATTGGTTCAGTTCGGGGCTTGAGAGCGCGTTTCGCGAGTCAATTGGTTCAGTTCGGGGATTCAGAGCGCGTTTCGCGAGTCAATTGGTTCAGTTCGCGGCTTCAGAGCGCGTTTCGCGAGTCAATTGGTTCAGTTCGGGGCTTCAGAGCGCGTTTCGCGAGTCAATTGGTTCAGTTCGGGGCTTGAGAGCGCGTTTCGCGAGTCGATTGGTTCAGTTCGGGACTCAGAGCGCGTTTCGCGAGTCAATTGGTTCAGTTCGGGGCTTCAAAGCGCGTTGCGCGATTCAATTGGTTCAGTTCGGGGCTTCAGAGCGCGTTTCGCGAGTCAATTGGTTCAGTTCGGGGCTTCAGAGCGCGTTTCGCGAGTCAATTGGTTCAGTTCGGGACTCAGAGCGCGTTTCGCGAGTCAATTGGTTCAGTTCGGGTCTTCAGAGCGCGTTTCGCGAGTCAATTGGTTCAGATCGGGGCTTCAGAGCGCGTTGCGCGGGTCGATTGGTTCAGTTCGCGGCTTCAGAGCGCGTTTCACGAGTCGATTGGTTCAGATCGGGGCTTCAGAGCGCGTTGCGCGAGTCAATTGGTTCAGTTCGGGACTTCAGAGCGCGTTTCGCGAGTCGATTTGTCAGTCGGGGCTTCAGAGCGCGTTTCAAGGTTGGTCAGTCGGGCTTCAGAGCGCGTTGCGCGGGTCGATTGGTTCAGTTCGCGGCTTCAGAGCGCGTTTCACGAGTCGATTGGTTCAGTTCGGGGCTTCAGAGCGCGTTTCGCGAGTCGATTGGTTCAGTTCGGGGCTTCAGAGCGCGTTTCGCGAGTCAATTGGTTCAGTTCGGGACTTCAGAGCGCGTTTCGCGAGTCGATTGGTTCAGTTCGGGTCTTCAGAGCGCGTTACACACACACACTCTCTTTCTCACACACGCACACACACACACACACACACAAATAGAAATTAAATGGTTAAACTATCATATTAATAATCATTAAGCTTGCTTACACAGATACACACACAGAATAGGTTAACAGACACATGTAGCCTACACAAAAATGAAATGGTTAAACTAACATATTAATACCCAATAAGCATGCTATATTTTTTTTTTTTTTTTTTGCATTAATCTGACAATAAATGTGGCACACCCAGTTTTTCTGATGCACATCCAGAGTCTCCTTTCTGGCTACGCTCTTGACACCAATTAACAAAAATCACCATCAAATCAAAGTCTAATAATTAACCCTCGATCCTGAGTGTGGGTCATTACGGTAAGCGTCACTTACGTCACAAAATGCCACAAAAAAACTAATAAATTAACCAAAAGTGTTTGAAGCTTGCGTGTTTTTATTTAAACGGGTCACTGATAACGTTACGCTTTGATTGTGTGTGACCCGTATTATAAATACACGAGATAAATCCACTCACCTGAGGCGTTAATAAAGCGAGGATATGAGGGTCCAGATGATAAAATCACATCAGTTTATGAAAAGGCACAGAACCGAGCCAACACCGAGACGGTTTACATAAGCGCTCCACTGCGCATGCGCCGAAACACAGTCTCACACACTAGAGCCTCCCACAGCTTCATTTGTACCGTGTTAAGCCTTCTATAAATAGTTCTAATCTCTAAGTATCTATGTTGAGTATCAATTAGCTAAATTGCAGCCTAAAAGGCTGTGCGATAATCCTTATATGTAGCGTATTTAAAACGATGCGCTCTATCTATAGTTGACCCTCTATGCCGGCTTGATAAATTACAACGCTCGTGCCCTACATTTAGAGGCCGCTCATTGGTCCGCGCCGGAGTGACGTCAATAAATCCCTCTCACGTTTATGCGGCGTGGATGAAAAGAGCTTCGCGCGCAGCTTTGAATCATTTTGAACGTTACATGCCGTTTCGAGGGATTTTAAAATGCGATCTTGTTGTGTGTTTGTCTTTTATGTCCGCTATTAATGCGGTTATAGC
>QVTF01005464.1:117500-125000 GCA_003573665.1 Oxygymnocypris stewartii
AGACTGAGATGTATGTGTGTGTGAGACTGAGATGTTGTGTGTGTGTGTGTGTGTGTGAGACTGAGATGTGTGTGTGAGAGACTGAGCTGTGTCTGATGTGTGTGTGTGTGAGACTGAGATGTGTGTGTGTGAGACTGAGATGTGTGTGTGTGTGAGACTGAGATGTTGTGTGTGTGTGTGTGTGTGTGTGAGACTGAGATGTGTGTGTGTGAGACTGAGATGTGTGTGTGTGTGTGTGAGACTGAGATGTGTGTGTGTGAGACTGAGATGTTGTGTGTGTGTGTGTGTGTGTGAGACTGAGATGTGTGTGTGAGAGACTGAGCTGTGTCTGATGTGTGTGTGTGTGAGACTGAGATGTGTGTGTATGTGAGACTGAGATGTGTGTGTGTATGTGTGTGTGAGACTGAGATGTTGTGTGTGTGTGTGTGTGTGTGAGACTGAGATGTTGTGTGTGTGTGTGTGTGTGTGAGACTGAGATGTTGTGTGTGTGTGTGTGTGAGAGACTGAGCTGTGTCTGATGTGTGTCTGATGTGTGTGTGTCTCAGATTCTGGTGCTGAACACGAACACACAGGACCTCGTGGCGTCGTTCAGAGTGACCACAGGAACCAGCAACACCACCGCCATCAAGTCCATCGAGTTCGCACGCAAGGGCAGGTCAGAGGTCACGCTGAGATTGAAAAAATCATATTGATATTAATATACTAACTCTATATAACAGCGGTTCTCAATTCCAGTCCTCGCGCCCCACCGCTCTGCACATTTCGTATGTTACTCTTATCACTTCAGACGTTTGTTCTATTCGAACGCAAGTGCCCTGCGAAGTGGACATCACACGATATTCCTCCATGATTCCAGTTCGAAGCGAACGTATTCCATTCATAGTGCATTGAAGTGTGCGAGACGTGAATTTAAATTGTATATATTTACAGACGTATATAATGTCACACTCGTCCGTGCGTAAAGATGTTGCGCAACGCAAATCCATGAATGAATGTTCTGAAGTGAAGTAAACCTCAGCGGCTTTCCCCTGCTCAGGGAGTAGGGAGCAATGGACACTGTGTAGGGAGCATGTCAATCGGAACACAGTTCATTCATGGAGCGCACTTCTAACGAGCTGATTATCTGAATCAGGTGTGTTAACTAAGAGAGACATGAAAAATATGTAGAGCGGTGGGGCGCGAGGACTGGAATTGAGAACCGCTGCTATATAAGTACATTTATGTTTAAATTTAATCTAATAATAAAGCATTATAAATAATACAATATTAATAAACGGTCAAACTATGTATTTTTTGTTTATTTTAATAAACAACAACATGTCATAATATAACTATTAATAATAAACTGATGCCAAACTATAATTATATACAAAATGTTGTAATTCTTTTAATTATTGTTATTTTTGCCTCATTAAAATACATAAAATAATATAAAGTATACATGCTGTCTATTTTATTTTACATGTTTATTATTATTTTTATTAATATTAGTTTTAATGTTATATATATATATATATATATATATATATATATGTATATATGTGTGTGTATATATAATCGTTTTTCATTATAATATTAGTATGCATGTTTGGGAAAATCTCATTATTAAAATAAGGAATAGTTATAAATTATGATGCCAAACTATTTATAATTTTTTTTTTATTATAATATTATTAGTTCAACAAAAAAAGTAATATAAAGATTTACATATGTATTTTTTCTATAATAATTGTAAATTTTTTAAAAACAGTATTATGACTGATTTCAGCATGACTTTTTGTATTTTTAATATCAGGATGAATTTGAATTCAGTTTGAGCAGTGTTTGAGTGTGTTTCCGTACCCAGCATCATGTGATCGTCTTCTCGTCCCGCAGCTGTTTCCTCATCAACACAGCAGACCGTATTATCCGTGTTTATGACGGCCGCGAGATCATGACCTGCGGCAAAGACGGAGAACCCGAGCCCATACAGAAACTACAGGACCTGGTCAACAGGTGTGCGTGCGTGCGTGCGTGCGTGCGTGTGTGTGATTGTGAAAGTGAGAGGGTAAGCGTGAGAGAGTGAGAGTGAGCGCGAGAGAGTGACCGCGAGAGTGTGAGCATGAGAATGACCGCGAGAAAGTGAGTGTGAGAGAGAGTTAGTGTGTGAGAGTGCGAGTGAGTATGAGCGAGTAATTGTGAGAGTGCGAGAGAGAGAGTGAGCGTGAGAGATTGCATGAGTGAGTGGGTGAGTGAGAAAGAGTGCGAGTGAGTGAGAGTGGGTGAGCGCGAGAGGGTGAGCGTGTGAAAGTGTGAGCGTGAAAGAGTGAGTGAATGAGCGCTAGTGGATGAGCGTGTGAGGGTGAGTGCGAGAGGGTGAGTGTGAGAGGGTGAGTGTGAGCATGAAAGAGAGGGTGAGCGTGAAAGTGTGAGCGTGAAAGAGTGATTGTCTGAGTGAGAGGGTGAGTGTGAGCGTGAAAGAGTGATTGTCTGAGTGTGAGCGTGAGAGGGTGAGTGTGAACGTGAAGAGTGATTGTCTGAGTGTGAGCATGTAAGAGTGATTGTCTGAGGGTGAGTGTGAACGTGAAAGAGTGATTGAGTGTGAGCGTGAGAAGGTGAGTGTGAATGTGAAAGTGTGAGAGGGAGAGGGTGAACGTGAAAGAGTGATTGTCTGAGCGTGAGAGGGTGAGCGTGAAAGGATTGTCTAGGAGGGTGAGCGTGAAAAGTGATGTCTGAGCGTGAGAGGGTGAGCGTGAAAGAGTGATTGTCTGAGCGTGAGAGGGTGAGCGTGAAAGAGTGATTGTCTGAGCGTGAGAGGGTGAACGTGAAAGAGTGATTGTCTGAGCGTGAGAGGGTGAACGTGAAAGAGTGATTGTCTGAGCGTGAGAGGGTGAACGTGAAAGAGTGATTGTCTGAGCGTGAGAGGGTGAACGTGAAAGAGTGATTGTCTGAGCGTGAGAGGGTGAACGTGAAAGAGTGATTGTCTGAGCGTGAGAGGGTGAACGTGAAAGAGTGATTGTCTGAGCGTGAGAGGGTGAACGTGAAAGAGTGATTGTCTGAGCGTGAGAGGGTGAACGTGAAAGAGTGATTGTCTGAGCGTGAGAGGGTGAACGTGAAAGAGTGATTGTCTGAGCGTGAGAGGGTGAACGTGAAAGAGTGATTGTCTGAGCGTGAGAGGGTGAACGTGAAAGAGTGATTGTCTGAGCGTGAGAGGGTGAACGTGAAAGAGTGATTGTCTGAGCGTGAAAGAGTGATTGTCTGAGCGTGAGAGGGTGAACGTGAAAGAGTGATTGTCTGAGCGTGAGAGGGTGAACGTGAAAGAGTGATTGTCAGAGCGTGAGAGGGTGAACGTGAAAGAGTGATTGTCAGAGCGTGAAAGAGTGATTGTCTGAGCGTGAGAGGGTGAACGTGAAAGAGTGATTGTCTGAGTGTGAGCATGAAAGAGTGATTGTCTGAGTGAGAGGGTGAGTGTGAAAGAGTGATTGTCTGAGGGTGAGTGTGAACGTGAAAGAGGGATTGTCTGAGTGTGAGCGTGAGAGGGTGGGTGTGAGCGTGAAAGAGTGATTGTCTGAGTGTGAGCGTGAGTGTGAAAGAGTGATTGTCTGAGTGTGAGCATGATAGGGTGAGTGTGAACGTGAGTGTGAGTGTGAGCGTGAAAGAGTGATTGTCTGAGGGTGAGTGTGAACATGAAAGAGGGATTGTCTGAGTGTGAGAGGGTGGGTGTGAGCGTGAAAGAGTGATTGTCTGAGTGTGAGCGTGAGAGGGTGAGTGTGAACGTGAGTGTGAGTGTGAGCGTGAAAGAGTGATTGTCTGAGGGTGAGTGTGAACATGAAAGAGGGATTGTCTGAGTGTGAGCATGATAGGGTGAGTGTGAACGTGAGTGTGAGCGTGAAAGAGTGATTGTCTGAGTGTGAGCGTGAGTGTGAAAGAGTGATTGTCTGAGTGTGAGCATGATAGGGTGAGTGTGAACGTGAGTGTGAGTGTGAGCGTGAAAGAGTGATTGTCTGAGGGTGAGTGTGAACATGAAAGAGGGATTGTCTGAGTGTGAGAGGGTGGGTGTGAAAGAGTGATTGTCTGAGTGTGAGCATGAAAGAGTGATTGTCTGAGTGAGAGGGTGAGTGTGAAAGAGTGATTGTCTGAGGGTGAGTGTGAACGTGAAAGAGGGATTGTCTGAGTGTGAGCGTGAGAGGGTGGGTGTGAGCGTGAAAGAGTGATTGTCTGAGTGTGAGCGTGAGTGTGAAAGAGTGATTGTCTGAGTGTGAGCATGATAGGGTGAGTGTGAACGTGAGTGTGAGCGTGAAAGAGTGATTGTCTGAGGGTGAGTGTGAACATGAAAGAGGGATTGTCTGAGTGTGAGAGGGTGGGTGTGAGCGTGAAAGAGTGATTGTCTGAGTGTGAGCGTGAGAGGGTGAGTGTGAACGTGAGTGTGAGTGTGAGCGTGAAAGAGTGATTGTCTGAGGGTGAGTGTGAACATGAAAGAGGGATTGTCTGAGTGTGAGCATGATAGGGTGAGTGTGAACGTGAGTGTGAGTGTGAGCGTGAAAGAGTGATTGTCTGAGTGTGAGCGTGAGTGTGAAAGAGTGATTGTCTGAGTGTGAGCATGATAGGGTGAGTGTGAACGTGAAAGAGTGATTGTCTGAGGGTGAGTGTGAACATGAAAGAGGGATTGTCTGAGTGTGAGAGGGTGGGTGTGAGCGTGAAAGAGTGATTGTCTGAGTGTGAGCGTGAGAGGGTGAGTGTGAGCGTGAGAGGGTGATTGTCTGAGTGTGAGCATGAAAGAGTGATTGTCTGAGTGTGAGCGTGAGAGAGTGACCATGCGAGAGAGTGAGCGTGAGAGCGTGTGTAGGGCTGTCGCGGTGAAATAATTTCCCTTGCTCAAAAGCAGATTCACCATATATATGATGTTACGATGTAAGGAATTCAGAAACTAAATCGCGTTGAAACGGGAAGTGAAGTAAACGGAAGAGAATGACAAAATAATGGTCCACATAAACCTGACAATAAGATCGTTAGTCTATTGTTAGCCTATATAACAGTTAGTTCTGTCGGATCAGTCGGTCCCTCTTTCATTCGCTGTCTGTTTAGTTACGTGCAAATCTCCTGAGCCATGTTCAAATCAGCATAGTACACGTTATTACTAACTTATTTAATATTCAGTACACATGCACGAAGTGTATAATGAGAAGAGCATAAACTTACAAAAAAGATCCTCTGCGATTATGCTCGTCAATAGCGTGGTATTGTGGTTATCGTGACAGCCTTAAGTGAGAGAGTGTGTGAGTGAAAAAATATAATAAGAAATATACATGTGCAATTTTCAGACTCGTGGTACAAGGACCTTGAGAATTTGATACCAACATATTCCTACTAGGGACAATTCAGTAGTGGCTGGATATTGCTGGGGACAGTCATAGTGTCTCTACTAAACTCTGTGTGTGTGTGTGTGTCTGTCTCTCTGTGTGTGTGTGTCTGTGTCTCTGTGTGTGTGTGTCTGTCTCTCTGTGTGTGTGTGTCTGTGTCTCTCTGTGTGTCTGTCTCTCTGCGTGTGTGTGTGTGTGTCTCTCTCTCTCTCTCTGTGTGTGTGTGTGGCGCAGGACGCCGTGGAAGCGCTGCTGTTTCTCGGGGGACGGTGAGTATATCGTAGCAGGATCGGCGCGGCAGCATGCGCTCTACATCTGGGAGAAGAGCATCGGGAACCTGGTGAAGATCCTCCACGGGACGCGAGGAGAGCTGCTGCTGGACGTCGCTGTACGCTCTCATATTACATTTTCATTTATGTATTTAGCAGACGCTTTTATCCAAAACCTTTGCGCTGCTAACGCAGTGATCTACCACTGAGCCACAGGAACACTACTGTATTAACACTAATTGTATTAATTTAAATAGACAAAGTCTGAATTGTGGGATAAAAATAATCACAGTTAGCTTTTATAAATTTTTGTATTCCATGACAGAAGTTTCCATAATTTTAGTATTTGAACTTAAGAAAATGAGAAATGTTGCCTTGGCCACTAAATAAAATGTTTCTGAACATATTTCGTAATATTTGAGTTAACATGTATTTTAGCGAGCATGTTTTTGGTCTGATGTGATAAACGTGTTAATAGTGGCATCCGGTGCGTCCGATCATCGCCTCCATCTCCAGCGGCGTCGTGTCCATCTGGGCTCAGAACCAAGTGGTGAGTGAATACTGTGTGTGTCTGTGTGTGTGCGTGTCTGTGTGTGTGCGTGTCTGTGTGTGAGTGTGTGTGTGTGTCTGTGTGAGTCTCTGTGTGTGTGAGTGTGTGTGTGTGTCTCTGTGTGTGTGTGTGTGTGTCTCTGTGTGTGTGTTTGAGTGTGTGCGTGTCTGTCTGTCTGTGTGCGTGTGTGAGTGAGTGCGAGTGAGTGAGTGAGTGTGTGCGAGTGAGTGAGCGTGTGTGTGAGTGAGTGAGTGCGAGTGAGTGAGTGAGTGTGTGCGACTGAGTGAGTGAGTGAGTGTCTGTCTGTCTGTCTGTGTGTGTGTGCGCGAGTGTGAGTGTGTGTGTGGTGTGTGTGAGAGAGTGCGTGTGCGTGGACTGTAAACACACGGGCTTGTGTCTCTGCAGGAAAACTGGAGCGCATTTGCGCCAGACTTTAAAGAGCTGGATGAGAACGTGGAGTATGAGGAGAGAGAATCAGAGTTTGACATCGAGGATGAGGACAAGAGCGAACCGGAGCAGACCGGTACACACACTGTCTCTCACACACACACACTCACTCACACTCACTCACAGACACACACACACACTCACTCACTCACTCACTCACTCACGCTCACTCAGTCGCACACACTCACTCACTCACTCGCACACACTCACTCACTCACTCGCACACACTCACTCACTCACTCGCACACACTCACTCACTCGCACACACTCACTCACTCACACAAGCTCACTCACACGCACACACACACACGCACACGCTCACTCACTCGCACACACTCACTCACTCACACACACACACGCTCACTCACTCGCACACACTCACTCGCACTCACTCACTCACACACGCACACACTCACTCACACACGCTCACTCACTCGCACACTCACTCGCACTCACTCACTCACACACACACACGCTCACTCACTCGCACACACTCACTCACTCACTCACTCGCACTCACTCACTCACTCACACACACACGCTCACTCACTCGCACACTCACTCACTCACTCACTCGCACACACTCACTCAGTCGCACACACTCACTCACTCACTCACACACACTGACACACACACACACACACACGCACACGCTCACTCACTCGCACTCACTCACTCACTCAATCGCACTCACTCACTCACTCGCACACACTCACTCACTCACTCACTCGCACTCACTCACTCACTCACGCACACGCTCACTCACTCACACACGCTCACTCGCACACACTCACTCACTCACTCGCACTCACTCACTCACTCACACACGCTCACTCACTCGCACACACTCACTCACTCACTCGCACTCACTCACTCACACACACACACACGCTCA
>QVTF01005464.1:130000-140000 GCA_003573665.1 Oxygymnocypris stewartii
TTTTTTTTTTAAATCGTTAAAAAAAGTATTTTCAAAAGTCGTTTTTTTTTATTATTATCTTAAATTTCATGTTTATTTTTGTATTTTTTTGTTCCTATTGTTTAAACCAGTTTATTAAAAAAAAAAAAAAATCATATATTTTTTTAAGTCGCTATTATTTTTTTTATTATTTTAAATTTCACGTGTTTATTTTTTTTATTTTCGTTTTTGTTTGTTCAGATTGTTTAAACCAGTTTTTTTTTTTTTTTTTTTTTTTTTTTTTTTATGTCTCAAATTTCACATGAAAAATTTTCCCGAAATAAAATTAATAAATATATATAATTACCTTACAGTGAAAATGTGTTTGTGTTAATTTAGTTTTTATTTGTTCTTATATAATCCAGTCAATTTTTACATAAAAAAAATATTTTTGCGTAAATTTTTCTACTATCGTAGCATTGCGTTTTTTTCTCGGTAAATTGAATCGAGTGTGTTTTGCGTTGTTTGCAGTGACGAGGAGCTGGAGGACTATAAAGCGCTGCTGTATCTCCCCATCGCTCCGGAGGTGGAGGACCCTGAGGAGAACCCGTTTGGACCTCCGCCCGACGCCGCGGGTCAGAACGCCACGCCTGACGATGGCTCCGCCCACAGCGGCCCCGGCGACAAGAAACAGCGGCAACCGTCGTCCGACGTAGGCCCACCTAAGAAGAAGATCCGCACCACCACCATCGAGCTGCAGGGCGTCCCGAACGACGGTACGAGCGTCAGGATACTAAACGACTAGTAATGCGTTACTACTATTAGTAGTGATGTTATCAATATCGTGATAGCGTGATAGCAAAACTGTCTTGATATTATCGTGGACATATGACGATATGAAACGATAGGTCTAGGTAGTTTTTAAATATATTTGTTTTTGTCGTTATGCTTTGGCACGAACTCAAACCGAAAGCACAATATGCCGTCAACTCGTTTATTTCACGTGCTGTGAGTTTAGCGCGCGTTTGGGAACACAACGACCACCAGTTTATGTTTTATTTTCACGGCAGATGTTACAGCGTTTCACTAGATTTGTAGCGAGACGTGATTTTTTGCATGTTTTCACTGAAGTTGGAGTTGTCCTTCAAAATAAAAGCTCTACACGTTCCTTCAAAATACAAGCTCTACAGCCTTTTACTTCAAAATAAAAGCACTACGGCCGTTTCCTTCAAAATAAAAGCTCTACACGTTCCTTCAAAATAAAAGCACTACGGCCTTTTCCTTCAAAATAAAAGCTCTACACGTTCCTTCAAAATACAAGCTCTACAGCCGTTTCCTTCAAAATAAAAGCTCTACACGTTCCTTCAAAATACAAGCTCTACAGCCTTTTCCTTCAAAATAAAAGCTCTACACGTTCCTTCAAAATAAAAGCACTACGGCCTTTTCCTTCAAAATAAAAGCTCTACACGTTCCTTCAAAATAAAAGCTCTACACGTTCCTTCAAAATAAAAGCTCTACACGTTCCTTCAAAATAAAAGCTCTACACGTTCCTTCAAAATAAAAGCTCTACAGCCGTTTCCTTCAAAATAAAAGCACTACGGCCTTTTCCTTCAAAATAAAAGCTCTTCTGCCGTTTCCTTCAAAATAAAAGCACTACGGCCTTTTCCTTCAAAATAAAAGCTCTTCTGCCGTTTCCTTCAAAATAAAAGCACTACGGCCTTTTCCTTCAAAATAAAAGCTCTTCTGCCTTTTCCTTCAAAATAAAAGCTCTACACGTTCCTTCAAAATACAAGCTCTACAGCTGTTTCCTTCAAAATAAAAGCACTACGGCCTTTTCCTTCAAAATACAAGCTCCACAGCCGTTTCCTTCAAAATAAAAGCTCTTCTGCTGTTTCCTTCAAAATAAAAGCTCTTCTGCCTTTTCTTTCAAAATAAAAGCACTACGGCTTTTTCCTTCAAAATAAAAGCACTACGGCTTTTTCCTTCAAAATAAAAGCTCTTCTGCTGTTTCCTTCAAAATAAAAGCACTACGGCCTTTTCCTTCAAAATAAAAGCACTACGGCTTTTTCCTTCAAAATAAAAGCTCTTCTGCTGTTTTCTTCAAAATAAAAGCACTACGGCCTTTTCCTTCAAAATAAAAGCTCTTCTGCCTTTTCCTTCAAAATAAAAGCACTACGGCCTTTTCCTTCAAAATAAAAGCACTACGGCCTTTTCCTTCAAAATAAAAGCTCTTCTGCTGTTTCCTTCAAAATAAAAGCACTACAGCCTTTTCCTTCAAAATAAAAGCTCTACACATTTCCTTAAAAATAAAAGCTTAAAGTGCAGAATATGAATTGCAGACAGCTAGCAGTTTAAATGCAGTCCAAATCCGAAATATCTCTTTCAAGTGTAGAAATTAGGAACAAAGTATTGTAATTTCCCTACTGTAGTGTAAAGCAAAAATAATATACCTATGAAATATTCATTTCCATTTATTTTACAGTGCAATTTTTTAATCAGGCATTGTTTAATCAGGTTTTGCAAAATGTTAAAATTTGATTCACTATATATTTTACATAACTTATATTATCATGCCGTTTCAAATGTGTATTCATAATTTTTTTGTTGGATCATATTATTTAAACCAGTTAATTGTTTTTAATTGATTGAGAGCACTAGTTTATATATAATCATGATTTAAAAATGATGATTCGTGAGTCATTAAAAGAATCAGTTCAAAAGAGTCATTTGTTTGTGAATCGGACTGTGCAGCAGTGTTTATGGAGTATTTGTATTTTTTTATAGTTTAATGCTAATTCATGTTATTTTATGATGTCACTTCCTCTGACGCACGCCTGTGTTTCTGTCCCGCAGAGGTCCATCCGCTGCTGGGTGTGAAGGGCGACAGTAAGTCCAAGAAGAAGGCGGCGGGGCGGCCCAAGGGGTCGAAAGGTAAAGACAAAGACTCTCCGTTCAGACCCAAAGTCTGCCGGGACAGAGCAGAGGGGCTGGGGACGCCAGGTAAGATGACCTTTGACCCCCGTGTCCCGCCTGGGGCCGGTGCGGCTTGAGCTCAGCTGTGATTGGCTGCTTGCCTTCCTGTCCTTCCTGCTCTGCCCCCCCCCCCCCCCCCCCCGATCATTCCCATGATGCACTGCAGCAAAACTCGCGTACTAAAACCGGCCTAATAATCAAGATACTAAACAAAAACAAAGACTGTTGGTTTCTGTTTTAACGTGGCTTTTATTGCTGCTAAAATGCAAATCTTTAAAAGATTCAGATTCAAATATGACTCCAGATGAGCGAATCGGATAAAGCGGCATGATTCGTTAGTCTTTTTAAACTCGTTAGTCATTAAAAGAATCAGTTCAAAAGAGTCAGCAGTATTTCTTATGACGCATTTATATATTTTTTTATAGTTTCATTTATAATTTAATATAAAATAATATTTGTATATGTTAATAAAATATATATTTTTCAATTTAATTGTTACATTTAATGTAATTTTTAGTTTTATTTCTATAGTTTTTATATGAAAGATTTATGTAAATTTTTCATTTTGTTACATTTTAAGTATTATTTATATATTTTTAGTATTTATAAAAAAAAAAAAAAAAAATTATTTTATATAATGTTTTGATTTATATTTAAATACTTTCAGGATATTTTTTTTTCTGTGCTTTTGTCATTTTCTTAATTATTTCTATTTTAGCTTCTACTTAAATAGAAACGTATTTTATTTCACTTCATTTTTAATTTAAGTTTTTCATTTAAAAACATTAATGGCTTTATTTTAATTAACGGAAATTATTTGTATACTGTTTTTCATATTGTTTGTATCTTGCGTCGAAGCATGCGAATAACGATTGGCTTGCGTTTATAATAATATATGCCGATTTATGTCATAAAAATTGGATCGAAATTATCTTTGGTGCAGATTTGCATTGCTTTGTCGCTTCGCTCTTTGGGCGTTTACGTTGACCTGAAGAATTTAACGACTTTTATTGATGAAAATATTAGTTTTGCATGTTAACTTTGTTTAATTTAACCGTACGAATGCTGTTGTTTCAGGAAATCTGGTCTCGGCGGCGTACAAACAGCACGAGGTTCAGAGTTTGGACTGAAGCTGAAGGCCACCGGCGCCCCCTGTCTGTGTGGATGAATGACGTCGCTCTATGGACTCTATTTGTGTTTTATCATTACAGAAGGACACAGTTTGAAGGCCGTTTCTCGCATTGAGAGAGTGATAGCAAGAGGGAATCATTTATTTTTTTATTCTGTCTCTGTGTATAAGCACTAGTTGGGTCGTGTATTCAGTCACACGTGTTTTATTTTTTGTGTTTGTATCTTTTTTCTGAGACTGGTTGTTTTTTTTATGCATATTAAACCAGTTTTTTTTTTTTGAGAGTGGCTTCTGTGTGTAAAATGATTTGATACAATGTTTTCAGAGTTATGAAGCACATCTGTGGAATAAATCAACCCAGTCAGGTGTGTTTTTCCATCTAGAGACGCGGATCAAACAGCCTCCATTTTGTTTCTTGCACTCACAGTTTCCATCCAGCAGGAGGCGGCAGCGGACCGTGAATGAAAGAGAGCAAGAGAAAGACATTTTTCTGTTATTCGGTTCCATTTTGTGCTTTTCTACTGTTTGGATTCCATTTTGTGCTTCTGTTTTTTATTCACAAACATCTTAAGAGTGTAAGTGAACATCTGAGGAACAAGTCAAGTCACCTTCGTAGTGCTCACTGTTCAGATTCTCTCTGGATTGAGGATCGAAACATCAGCTGGTGCTCACATGGTGTTTGTTATGGTCTCGAAATGGCTTGAAATAATGCTTTAGTAAGTCATAATTATGATATTTTAAAAAGTCAAAGTCATGGGGTTTTCTCTTTACCTAATAGGCCTAATTATGAGATAAAAGTGTGTAAAAACTAAGACTTTAAAAGTAATAATTTTGAGTTTTCATGTCACTGTTTCAAATGTTTACCTTAATTAACCTGCTGATAATAACAGAACTATCACAAACGAATTCTAATGGTTTCTACTACAAATAAACTACATAACAAACATTGCAAACCATAAACTTTTGACTATTAAAACCATTAATTGTTGTGTTTTTTTTATGCAATATGTTTGGAACATATTCCATTAGGATGTATTGGTTTTAACAAGCCACCAGTTACCAGTAGAGACCCACAGAGTCCAAAACATTTCCCATTATAACCAGTACCATCATTACTAATTTTGTGATGTCTATTGTTTTTTTCCGGCAGGGTCATAATTTAGTATTTAATTAATTAACTAAGCCACAATTTTGACTGTTTACCTTATGAGTATGTAATATTTTCAACATTTAAGGTAATTTCGATTTATGTCAATTTCAACATTTCAATTAATGGCTTTGTGTTAATGATTGTCAGTTTCGATCGTGATAATTACTAAAGTTGTAATTTTGACGACATTCAATTATGACTTACATGATTTTTTGTTTCTCTTACGTGACAGAAATCATTCATGAAATTTGTATAAACATTAGCATTACTTAAGGTAAGCTATTTGTCAAATCTTGAGGGGGGAAACTACATCTGACATCAAGGAATTTAAAATATTGGTATTTATTTTCATAATCATGCTTCTATCTGCTAAATCTGATGTTTGAAAGCGCAGTCTCTATAAAATGATGTAATATTCATGAACGGTAGGAAAGCCGTTGGTCAAAGCGCGGGAATTCTCGCGGTTTGTTGACAAGATTTCACTTAGGAACGCCCACTTCAATAACGTACAACTCGACACTCTTTAAGTAGCTAATTAAAATCTCATTTTTATTACAACCACATGTACATCATATCCCAAGAAAATTATTTCTAAAAGTGGAAACGAGCAAAATCCGACGAGAGGCGGAGTTTTTCGGTTAATCCATTCACATCCATTATTCACAGCGTTTGCCTCACGGTGAAAATGAGGTGATTTTACCTCAGAAACGAGCGCGAGAGAGCGAGATACGTCGCAGAGAGTCACAGTTGTGAGGAAAAATTGTAAACACTACAGTGCTCGTGCACTAAAAATAGCGCAGGTGGGAAAAATCCAGATTTTCTGCTCAAATAAGAAGAAAATATCGCAAACATCCCACGCTCTCTCCAAAAATACTTCTGCATCTTCTGCTTTGGAAAATGATTAGGTCTTGTTCATGAAACTCGAGCAGAATGGATTTGTGTAAATCATTCAGAACACCATTTATTTGTCAGTTTATCAAAATGGCGTCTCATATTGTAAAGTTGAAACCTTGTTTGCGGAAAAGTGTGATGAAAATATCTGATAAATTTGTACGTTAAAAAAATACTATAGTGTTTTTGAACCAGTAACGTGTATTATACTGTTTATATTAATTATGGTATTTACAACACTTTGTTAATGAATGTTACAGCATACTGTAGAATTAACTATAGTGAACTGATAATAAATACTGTAGTATACTTTAGTTTTTACTACGGTAAACTAGTGTATTGTAGTATAATATACCCTATAGTTGTAGAAAACTTAGTACAGTATTGGGTAAAGTAATTAATTTATATTACTATAGTTGTTATATTACCACAGCAACTATAGAATTACTACAACACAATAATTATAGTGCTTTACTATAGTATGGTTCGAAAACACTATAGTATTTTTTTGAGTGAGTTAGAACAAAATGCAGTTCAGTGCGTCGATCGTCGTTGTTGTACGTCTTTATAAAAGTTTGCTTCTTTTCGTGACATCAATTGTGAAGAGCACAAGAAAAATAGCTTTAAAAATACTCTACAGAACTACAGTTGTAGTGCAAGAACCCGCACACGTAACAACACACGCCCGCGTTTCCGCCGACCGATCTCCAGCATAACCCTGCACACCCAATGCCCGGCCCTGGCTGCGTATACGACTCCCGATCCGTCGTTAGATTATCCGATATTATTCCCAGAGAATCAGATTGATGATTGAAAGGAGGAGGGGCTGTGCTAACGTCACAAATTAGTTAGAGGAAGACAGTCGGAAAGGGAATACTTTAAATTTTGTGCAAAAGTGACGTAATTTGGATGTCGTTTATAGGCTAGTTGCAAATCATGTCGAATAAATTAAATCTCACGGTTAGCACCACCTTAAAATGAACTTTTCTTGGCACCAAATTAAATTGGTTTTGTCTGGCGTCGTTATCTGTTGTATTGCTTCACGCGGTCGTATCAAACTGCAGTGAATTCGCTTCCTAATAAAACATCTCTTCACAACACAATGCAAAACAAGATACGGCAAATATAACGTTTAAAAATCAATGTACTACTGTGTTCGGAAACATGTGTATCTACAGTAAACCTCAATTTTAGGAGGTAGCTTTGTGTAGTGCGGCCAATCCAAACACACACACACACACACACACACACACACACACACACAAGTCAATCTGAACACGTGCTAGGTGGGTGTCGCTATACAGTTGTGACGGTGAGCAACGATGTAGGGAGTTGCAAGGCGTCTTCGTTAGTGCCCAGGCGCGTTCCATGTGACAGGAGTTCCTCTACCGTGGTCCAGTCGTCCAGTAGCTTACGGTTCCTCATGCGACTTAGTTTCCTCTGGCTCAGCTCGAGAACGGTATTACTGTTATCTCTGTTATCTCCTCCCACAAATCCGCCACTATGCACCAATCCTGACGCAGCTACACCGCCGTTGTTTCTGGCCTGTCGCTGTTTCTGCAGCATGTGTTCGCGGCGCTCGGTGCGGCTCCAGTAGCGACCCATGCGGACCTCGCTGTGACTCTCTTCATCCGTGCTCATGCCGCTACGCTCGTCCGCCAATCGTGTCGCTCGATCCCGCAGCATCTGGTTTCGCAAGGCGCGTAGATTCCCAACGGGTGGCTTCCTAGCGGGCGTGTGGCCCTCCAAGGTGCTGTAGAGTCCGCCACCGGATCCCCCGCGGTTGGCGTGTTTCGGCCAGGTTTCGTTGGCGTCCTGACTAGGCGTGTGACTTAGAGTGTGGAACCTGTTGGTTGGCGTCTGTTGGGTCACGAAGCTCATCTGGAGCTGCAGTTCGGTGGATGCTCGGATCCTGCCGTTGGCGTGAAGATTTGGAGGAATGCAGCAGTGTTTGTCAACTGGAGAGATCTGGGACGGTTGACTCATTGCGTGTAGAGTTTGTGTAGGGAGCGCTGTAGGGTGTGCAACGGCGTGCATAAGTGCCAAGTCCGGCTCCTCAGGGAGATTCATGGGTAGGTCGACTCTGTGGACGCAGGGATGCAGCGTGGCGGTGCTATAGTTGGGCGAGGCCGGGTGACTCGCCCGTCTGCGGTACTCCATTGGCACCGGGCGGTGATGCAGCGTCCTACTTCTTCTCAGCATTCCTGCAGGCGCGGGATTGAACAGCGAGCCGCTGCTGGAGCTGTGCCTGTTCAAACACGGACGCTCCGCCTTGCGGTACTGCACGGACGAAACGCGCGACAACCCCCGCGATCCCAGGACAGGCATGCAGACGTTTTGAGGCTGCACCGTCAGCGTTTCGGGGATGGCCTCTAGGGGGTGTTTTATCTGGCTGTCGCGCCGCTCGCGGGAGCATGGCTCCCCCTGGTGGAGAATGCGGGCATTGTAATGGCGCATGCGTTTCTCGAGCAGACGCTGGAAGCGTAGGAACTCGCCAGTGCTGACGCTGTAAAACCCTGAATCACTTAATTCTGACGAGATGAAGGACTCGGACGACGGCGACCTGCCGTAGCGCTCCTCAAGCCCCTCCTCCGTCTCCACCCCCGACAGCTCCCCCTGGTGGAAGCTACCGTCCGTCCACCCGAGCCCGCTGTCCAGCTCGTGATGAAGAGGCAGGTAACCCAGGGGTTTCTCCATCATGTAGTCATCATCATCAGTCTGTCGGAAACACACACATGTCACCACAAAACCAGTCATAAGAGTCATAATTTCATCTGAAAGCTGAATTAATAAGCTCTCCATTGATGTATGGTTTGGACAATATTTGAAAATCTGAGCGTGCAAAAAAATCTAAATATTGAGAAAATCATCTTTAAAGTTGTTCAAATTAAGTTCTTAGCAATGCATATTACTAATCAAAAATTTAGTTTTGATATATTTACAGTACAAAGTATCTTCATAGAACATGATCTTAATATCCTAATGCTTTTTGGCATCAAAGAAAACTTGATAATTTAAAAAAAATTAATTGTTGATACATTTTTGGAGCACTAAGCCATTAAAATTAATGAGTTACAGTGATTGATGAAGACACAAATGATTGTCAATTAATTATTAATAGTAAAAAATAATAAGTAAATAATAAAATGTTGATTTTGATTGCTTCCATTGTCCTCATTTGTAAGATAAAAGCATCTGCTAAATGACTAAATGTATTATGAGTGGTTGCTAGGCGGATTTTAAATGGTTCAACACTATTGATTTCAACGCATATACTGTTACAGGTTATCAGTTTAAATATACATGCAACTTTGATAAAGTTTATGGGTTGAGTTAATTTAAGGCGACATGGGCATCCGTTGACGAAAATTACACAGTGCTTAACTATATATGCAAATGAGCAGTGACAGCCAATAGCATTGCATGCATTAAATACTGCAGTCGAGTAGAAACCGCGACTATTAATCCACAATGCAGATCAAATCACTGTCAGTGTGAACGCATCTCAAGTAATACTGAATTGTATTGATTGAACGGTCTTCTATCGGAGTGCAAGAGTCACTGGCTCAGTCTTCAGCCGTATTTATGATCTCTAGTTGCCTGGTAACACATAACTTATATAATATGTGACTCCTCGCCTCTCGGTCTGTGCCGGATGAAGAGAACCAGAACAACAACAGTCCCTCAGATCTGAACTCGCGCCGCTGCTCTACATTCTAGATCCATTCAGTCTGCTTTAATTACTTGCATTTTGACTATATTGCAGATGTGTTTCAAACATTAATCAATATGTTTTATGCACTGGTTCATTTTGGGCTTGTGGAAAGAAAACATCCAAAATAATTAAGTGTTTGTCAAACAATTGTATTGCACTTTATCTATTTGCGTCAGTGTGTACA
>QVTF01005464.1:150000-152500 GCA_003573665.1 Oxygymnocypris stewartii
AAGAACTCTGATACAATAACTTTGATATGAATAGCTGTCAGCTGATACATTTAAGAACACAATTAGATAAAACCAATTTAGCTCCAATCACCAAGCTATGCTTAATTATGTGCAGTCTGTGGTGGGAAAATATCACATTAGCAATTAAAGCAAATTTTGATACCAAATTTGACTGGTAGTCCACTATATGAATATTTTTGGGTGTAATAAGTCACTATATTTGAGATAAATTAACTATAGTGTCCTGCACCCACTAGTAAATATATATATATATATATTAAAAATGATATCTGTTGTCTGAATGGTTTTTGGTTTGACTGTAAATGGCACATCATCGGCTCTTCACTCTTAAAAATAAAGGTGCTTATTTTCGGTTCCACAAAGAAAAAAAAAATTCAATTAAAAGTTGAGAAAACGTAAAAGTTTAAGGCAACACAGCTTCAGCAGATTTTTGAGTTTTCTCAACATTTTTTTTTTTTTTTACAGCGCATCTCTTTCTTACCTTTGTATAATCTGAAGAACCTGAATTATGTTTTGTGAAAGAGAAAGGTTTTTTAGATATTAAAGGTTCACTGTAAAAAAAAAAAAATACCGTGATTTTAACGGTAAAAAAAACCTGGTGAAAATGCTACAGTAAAAACCTGTTAAATAGTTAACGGTAAAATTTACAGGAAAAAAAACGTAAACTGGCGTTCCCAGAATTCCCTGCATTACATTTCAAATTTAGTGAGAATTTGATGTTTTTTCTTTTAAATAATCGTTTTTTCTTATCACTTATGTTTATTAGGGTTGTATGTTATATCTAATGTTGTTAAATTAATGTTTACTGCATATTAATGAGCAGTGTCGGGGAAAGTTACTTTTAAAATAACGCGTTACAATATTGCGTTACTTCCTAAAAAAGTAACATTACGTTACTTTTTATGGAAAGTAATGCGTTAAGTTACTTTTGCGCTACTTTTTAAATATGAGCAGGGCTTGATTGTTTGCTTTTAATACAATAAGTTATATTTATAGCAAATATAAAAGCCTTTCACACCAAAAAGTTTAATAAATCACGTCTGTATAGTAGAAGTTCAACACTCTTCAGCAATTAAATACCATTGTTAGTTTATCTAAAGTAATTTTTGATTATTAGTATGGTTGAACTGGATCATCAGCAAACACATCGGTTAATAAAATGAGATTAGATATAGTTGTGTTGTTTAACATATTTAATTATTGCAGGTTAGCTTCATATTCTGAGTTTGCATTTCACAGTTTTGATGAATATTATGTTCACACAGCGCGCTGTCAGTTCATAAAAGTAACTCAGATATTTTCTTGTAAATTAAAAAGTAATGCGTTACTTGAAAAAAGTAATATTATTACGTAACTCGCGTTATTTGTAATGCGTTACCCCCCCCCCCCCAACACTGTTAATAAGTGTCACCGTGATGGTGTTTGTGTGAATGACTCTATATGTTATTATTATTATTTATACGCTGCTTGTGATTGGCTTTGGTTCATCATGTGACTTTCTCATCACCTGCTGCTTTTGGTGGCTACAAAACAGATTTCTGTTCTTCAATAGGTTGGTATATTAACATTATACCAGTTCATGAAAATACGGTATTTAACTGTCAATTTAAGGTAATACCGTAAAATGATTTTTCTACCGTTTTTTTTTTTTTACGCTCTGTATGGAACCATTTAGACAAAAAGGGTATCGTTTATTTTTAAGAGCGTTGGAAGATGGAAGATAAATGTTCATACTTGCATTTCAAGATCTGGTCTGGCGTGTTCTGGTTGGGTTTATAAGGACTCTGGTTGGGTTTTACGGGCTCTGGTTGGGTTTTTAAGGGCTCTGGTTGGGTTTTACGGGCTCTGGTTGGGTTTTTAAGGACTCTGGTTGGGTTTTTAAGGACTCTGGTTGGGTTTTCACAGGCTATGGTTGGGTTTTTAAGGACTCTGGTTGGGTTTATAAGGTCTCTGGTTGGGGTTTTAAGGACTCTGGTTGGGTTTTTAAGGACTCTGGTTGGGTTTTCACAGGCTATGGTTGGGTTTTTAAGGGCTCTGGTTGGGTTTTTAAGGACTCTGGTTGGATTTTTACGGGTTCTGGTTGGGTTTTTAAGGACTCTGGTTGGATTTTTACGGGTTCTGGTTGGGTTTTTAAGGGCTCTGGTTGGATTTTTACGGGTTCTGGTTGGGTTTTTAAGGGCTCTGGTTGGGTTTTTAAGGGCTCTGGTTGGATTTTTACGGGTTCTGGTTGGGTTTTTACGGGTTCTGGTTGGGTTTTTAAGGGCTCTGGTTGGGTTTTCACGGGCTCTGGTTGGGTTTTTAAGGACTCTGGTTGGGTTTTTAAGGACTGGATGGGTTTTTAAGGACTCTGGTTGGGTTTTTAAGGACTGGATGGGTTTTCACGGGCTCTGGTTGGGTTTTTAAGGACTGGATGGGTTTTTAAGGACTCTGGTTGGGTTTTCACGGGCTCTGGTTGGGTTTTTAAGGGCTCTGGTTGGGT
>QVTF01005464.1:157500-205398 GCA_003573665.1 Oxygymnocypris stewartii
CGTCTCAAGCCCCGCCCCCTCGGCGTACAACCCGGCGGCTAGCTGCAAAAACGACTTCATGATGAGCGGCCGAACAAGTCCGCCGAAGAACTACCTGATGATGGTGTCCAGCTGAACGCGCGACCAACCGCCGAGTTTACCGTTCACGACGTTTGAGATCCTAATACTGTATTTCAGATGAACTGAGCTATTTCAACACTGTGACTCTTGTATGTTTTTACGATCCCCAAAACAGGTTTGGGGCGTTTCAACGCAATTACGATACCTCACGACTGAATGTAAAGCAATTAAAGGCCCGGAACGTAGTTTGCGCACTTTTCTATAAGCTTACAAAGGTTCTCTTCAAAGTCAGCCATGATGATGATGATGATAATAAAACGCTGTATAGCGCCACCTGTGGTGACTTTTGAGAATGCAACGGATTTGAGTTCAGCACGTTTCAGGCCTAAAACTAAGATGGTGCTTCATAATATGGAGCTGCTAACAAGAGATTTATATATCATATACGTGACCCTGGAGCACAAAAGCAGTCGGGTGTATTTATAGCTATAGACAACAATACATCGTATGGGTCAAAATTATACATTTTTATTTGATGCCAAAAATCATTAGATATTAAGATCATGTTGATATTTTGTACCGTAAATATATCAAAACGTAATTATTGATTAGTAATATGCATTGCTAAGAATTAATTTAAACAACTTTAAAGGTGATTTTCTCAATATTTAGTTTTTTTGCACCCTCAGATTCCAGATTTACAAATATTGTCCGATCATACATCAATGGAAATATGATTTATTCAGCTTTCAGATGATGCATAAATCTCGATTTTCCCAAAATGAACCTTTATGACTGGTTTTGTGCATATTTGAGCTGTTGAGTTTATCCGATCGTCACCAAATTTGGTGCAAACCATCTTTAGAACCGTACTAATAAAATAAATCACAGAGATATTAGAAATTTAAAAGCATGTGTTTTGAACCCAATAAATTAAAAGTGGGTGATCGCTTGTAAAATCAATCATTTTAAAGCACAGGTAATTGATAAGTATTGCAACACTATAATATTTCGATTTGTTTTGCACCCTCAGATTCCCAAATATTGTCCAACGTAAACTCATTCATCTTTTCGATGACGTATATAAATCTCAATCTCACAAAATGGACCCTTATGACTGGTTTTGTGCTCCATAATCACATTTAATACTTTGCTATATTGATCAAACTCCCATACCGTAACCACCGCGCCTCTGCTCGCTTAATAAACATGGCTCGTTAAGTCTTACTGTGCAATATTAAACTTGATGCCCCACCGCTGGCGTCTCTGGTGTTCTCCCAGAATGCATTGCATGTGTTGGTTGGTTCGGGGAGAGACTCTCGTCTGTAGCATCTCGCGGCGGGCTGCTGAGCAGCTCGTTTACCGTTTTTAGATGTAGTTTGGACGCCATTTTGGAGCTGAGTTGCTTTTAATGTACATTTTGTTACGATATAAAGCTGTACAGTTGATTTTTATTACAATAATAAACCTTTTATTGAATGAAACGCTCCGGTTTGATGTGTTTATGTTCTCTTGAAAGCTCCCGCGGGGGGGGGGGGCATGCTAGTGTTTTTCTTCTACACACACACACACTGACTCACTTCACACCTGTGTGCAATCCCAGAATGCATTGCATGCAATATTGTATCATATTTTGAAATGCATCTAATTATGTTTATTTTATTACACATGCACTTATAGTTTTAGGCCTTATATGCACTTTATTCTGTATGCTTTTATAAGTATGCTTTATAAACCGTCTTACATCCGAATATAATCTTTACGCATATTTCTTGAATAAATTGCATTGAGACTGCATTGTTTCAGGAGTTTATGACACAATAGTGTTTATGCTTATGCTTTATTTTGTAAGATTAGCTGACAGTGTTGTACAGTAAAGGTTAACGCTGCCTGCTTTACATGTTTCAAAATCATTAACAGTTGAAAAATGTTGAAAAGCGATCAAAAATAACCAAATTATTACATATTAAGCTGGGTAACCTTCCCAACACTGCTAGTGATGCACGCTAGCATCAAACGCTGAGCTACAGCTTATATTAAACGTGTGCTCAGTAGTTGAGTTGTCAACTTAGCAACATGCTAACAACACACTTTACCGTTTTATTTTGCATCACAAATATCTCTATTACAAGGTGTTTGGGATCCTCGCGAGGGTCGTTTGGTTAGCGCCTGAAAGGGTAGCGTTAGCGGTCTGTAGGCCGCACTATTGTGTGCTTCTTGTTTTGTTCTGTTTGTGAGTGATTACGGTCAGCAGAGGATTTAGGAGGGCGTCTGTCCTGACGTCATTAAAGCACAATCACTGCTTTAATTGAGGCTGGTGTGAGTGTGTGTGTGTGTGTGTGTGTGTGTGTGTGTGTGTGTGTGTGTGTGTGTGTGTGTGTTGCGTGAGTCAGACACAAGCACACACAGGCAGATGGCCTGTTAAGCGCGAGGCTGCCCACATATGGAGATGCACACTATTGTTTAGAGACGCTGCTGACGCACATACACACACACTCACACACAGGCACACAGAGACTCTCTCTCACACACACACACACACAACACACACACACACACACAGACGCACACACACACGCACACAGACAGACACAAGCACACACACACACACTCACACACACACACACACACACACACACACACACAGACACACACACACACACACACACAGACACTCACACACACACACACACACACACACACACCACACACACACACACACAGACGCACACACACACGCACACAGACAGACACAAGCACACACACACACACTCACACACACACACACACACACACACACACACACAGACACACACACACACACAGACTTTTAACTAGGAAATATCACCTAATCATATTATGTACAGTAATTTTGTATCTTGTGTACAATATTTTTGTCTAAAAAGGATCTTGTGATTTGTTTACACAAGTTGAGCTTATGCTTGCTGAGGTCATTAAACGTTTAAACGTCATGAAACGCTGATCAACAAGACTGTGACAGAAACTCTCTTTGGTTTGACCATACGGTAAAATAACTACTTTCATGATGTCACTTCCTCATAACGAACGAAGGAAACTCTTATTTCTGTCCTTTTTCTGTTCTCAGTGAAAAAACATTTAGTTAATTAAAGCAACATTGCAAGAACGTATATATATATATAGATTTACAGTAATGTAAATAATAAATCAAGAGATTTTCTAGGGTTGTTTTATGTATCTCGCTGTATTTTAGTGGTGTGTGTGTGTGTGAGAGAGAGAGTGTGTGTGTGTGTGTGTGTCTGTGTGTGTGTGTGTGAGAGAGAGAGTGTGTGTGTGTGTGTGTGTGTGAGAGAGTGTGTGTGTGTGTGTGTGTCTCAGACGGGTGGAGGAAGGGTGTCACACACACACTGTCTGCTAGATGTCAGATGTCTCCTCAGGAGGAATAAAACAGAGCCGAAGAGTCACTCGTCATCATTCAGTGAAAGACTAATGCGGAGCAGATCAGATCATTTGATGAGATACGTTTGAGCTTGTATTTTTTATTGCAGACAAATCTGAGCACAGTTTGTTTATATTTTATCCTTGGTGCAATCATTTTTTTAAAACATAGGCAAAATAGTCTCACCGGCAAGTGTCTAAGTTTTAGTCATAACTTTAGAAGTTTTTCCTGCTAGATTATGATACTATGTTTGTTTGTTTTACTTCCAAAAAATCCACGTTTTAGTACTAAGATCCTGATTTTTCTAAATATTAAAGCAATAACCGCCGTGGTTTACAGTGAATTACGGCGGTTATTGCTTTTGTAAAACGGTTATTCCATATACATAGTAAGATTTCACGAAATAAAACAAAGCAAATAAAATGTAATGGTATTAATAAAAACAGTATTCTTCCACCAAACAATGTAGTTCCTCAGAAACGGTTGTGGTTGCATTAAAATGGTTGCCGAGCAACACACAAAGTAAACAAAGGTGTGTGTTTATGGAGTAATATATAACGGCTTGGAACTTGGCTCGACCAATCAGAATCAAGCACCGGAACTCTCCGTGTCATAATACACATTTTAGCACTAAGTTTATGCTTTTTGTTTGCTATGTTTTGGAACAAAGTTCTTATGTTATTTTTCTCAGTTTTAGCACTAAGTGTTTCACAGACTAGTCCTGGACTAAATACAAGTCTGAGCGGTTTCAGCTGAAAGAAACTTGCACTGATTGATCTTCTTTGTTTTGTCTCAAGATGCCCCCCAGTTGTGTTTTTATTTTTCTAAGCATGTTTATAAAAACGACTTAAATATTCCTAATTGAACTCTGTCCTAATCCTGGCTTAGTCTAAGCCCCGTCTGTGAAACCGGGCCTATATGATTTTTATATGTTTTCGTACTAAGTTCCTTTGTTTCAATTTCAGTACTAAGTTCATGATTTTTTCTTTACATTTCAGTACTATGTTTTTACCCCCCCCCCCCCCGAGTTTTCATACTAAGGTCCTATGTTTTTTCTAAAATGTTTAAGTTTTAGTACTACTAAGTTCATGATTTTTCCTTTTTTACATTTTAGTATTATGTATTTATGCCCCCCCCCCCAAGTTTTCGTATTAAGGTCCCATATTTTTTCTAAGATGTTTAAGTTTTAGTACTAAGTTCATGATTATTACATTTTAATTTGACATTTTAGCACTATGTTTTTATGTCCCCCCCCACCACCAAGTTTTTGTCCTAGGTTTTTTTTTCTGACATTTCTAAGTTTTAGTAGGCTACTAATTTCCTGATTTTTTTTCTCAATCTTCTTAATTTTAGTACAAATTAATTTTATTTCCCCCCATAAGTTTTGGTAATAAGCTCCCATGTGTTTTTTCCCAAAATGTTCTGTATTACTACAAACTTTTAGCACTATTTCATGCGTGTTATAGATGTTTTGACATTGTTTGTTGGCTCTTGTCACTGTGATAGACCATGGCATTTCTAATCTGAACTGAATTAATTAAAGAAAAGTTGAGCGTCTGGAGATTTGCTGTTGATGAGACCCTCTGGGAAACACAACAAGCCGTGCTGTGAAAAGTGGAGTGGCGTGAGCAGATTTAGTTTTGTGGGAGTTTGTAAAGTGATTTAGTCGTGTTTGGCAGCTGTTGGCCGAAGTCTCACAGTGTCTCATTGTCCTAAAGTTCCCGGGAAACTAAACCAGCAGCTGTCGCTCGACACACACACACACACACACACACACACACACACACCCTGCCCCCATGTCCTCAAACAACCATAACAAACCCCCCATCACAATCCGAACAAGCTGGGGCTCAACACAAGCCAGAACAGGTTAACCCTTCACAGAGACACACAAGACCTCAACACTTTCTATAGTCGAGTCACCTTTCTATACAGAGAGCTTTACACAACACAGATTGAGCCAAAGTATTAAACAGGAACATAGTGTGTCGCCATCGTCCAGCTCAGTTCAGTGCAATCAAGTCCATAACATTGCCTGAAATTAACTTTCCCCAATTAAGCAAGCCAAAGACGACAGCGGCGAGGAACTGAAACCAATCCTGCTGCAATGAGACCAAATGACACAGAAAAAGTCCAGAGAAAGACCCTGTAATCTTTAAATAATCAAAACGCAAACATCCCTCATTAAATGATCTGAGCTACTCTCTCTATGTTATTAATAACTATACTTCAGTTTCAACTTATCCTCAGTTAGTTGCCAATGCTACGTTTCTGGTTTTAGTTTTAGTCGTTTTATGTGCTTTTGTCATTTAAAAAATATTTTTTATTTCCATTTTAGTTCGAATAATCGGTAACACTTTACACTAAAGGCCGAAGTATACTTGTTTTTTTTTCGCGTACGTTAGCGTATGCGCACAGCTTTGCAATGTATATATCATTTGACTCGTTCGCGTACACAGACGTTCGTGCTACTTAGGCGTTTAGTTCACGACGCATGCGCTTTGCGCCAAAGTGCAATACCTCTCCTGGCCTAGCAGGGGCCGTAGTGAGCAGTTATGAAGATTACAGTGTGACGAAGGACACGGAAGAAACACAGCGGAAAGGCTAGCCGTGACCAAGTATTGCGTAAGCTAGCGGTCGGGAAGCCGTACAGCGTCTACACTTATTCCGGAGGTGTGTGAAGCCATGTTTATGCAGTTTTTCTTCGGCTAGCTTGTGAATCGATTACCTCACGGCAGTGTTTCCACCTTGTGGATAAACTAATTACTGCAAGAAAGTTTAATGCGCATGTGCGACCGGTTACAAAAATCCGGGGGTGCGCGTACAGTACGCGCGTACTATTCTGATGACGAAATTCACGTCACGCGCGCTATACGCTGTCCCTCGCGTACGCGGACAAATTAAAGTATACTTTGGCCTTAAGGTGTCATTAGTTATTAACATGAACAAACAATGAACAATGCATTTATTACATTATTTATTAATATTTGTTAATGTTAGATAATTAAAATACAGTCGTTCATTATCTAATGTTAACAAATACAACTTGTGATTTTAATAATGCATTGTTACCGAATAATATTTAAACTTATTTTAGCCAAGGCATTATTTCTTTAAAAAAAAAACGTTTTTACGTTTTTTATATATTATTGCATTTTATTTACTATGTAAACAATTTAAATAGCTAATATTGTTTTTCAAAGTACCCCCCCCCCCCCCCCCCCAAAAAAAGACAAAAGTGCATTACATTGCAAAATGTTTTAATGGAAACCGCTAAATATACAAATGAAAGCTAAAATATATACTAAAATACTAGTAATAATAATAAAAGATCAATGTCCTACATTTATAGCCGTATAGACGTTTTATTGTTTGACAACTTCTGACTCGTGAGGTTGAAATGTCAACGAAACTCAGCTGAGAGCTCAACGAAGTCTCCTGAGGTGCGAAAAAGCAGCTTCTGCGACTGTAAAGTGACGGTTGGCGATTCGTTTGCCCATGAAACTGATCACCGGTCGCGACAGGAAGAGATCAGCCCAGAATTCAGAGTATTTCACACACACACACACACACACACACTGATGTTTCCAGTCAGTATTGTGGAGGAAACCCCAAAGCCGCTGTTTTTTCTGCCTCCTCTCGTCACTGGCTGACATCACAGCAGCTCAGCCAATCAGAGACTGTTGTCGAGGAAGAACTGAGAACGCGCGCGCGCGCGCGTGTGTGTGTGTGTGTGTGTGTGTGTGTGTGCGCGCGCGCTGTAAAACACGGAAATACATCTATAGTCTTTGATTCAACAAATTCACATTCTGGAAAAACACCTTTAAAAAAACAGTAAAGAAGCCGTTAAACATCTCAATATGTGTTCATATTTGTCACTTCAACTGAGGCAAACAAATAAATAAATCAAGGTTAGTGTTTGTATTCATTAACTTGATGATTAAAACTCTGTGGTAGGTCCTCATGTAGTTATGTAAATATGTGTGTTATTCTTTGAGGCTCTGTTAGTGTAAACAAACACATTATGAAGCTTCGGTATTTCAGAAAGAGTTTAGAAGACCAAAAGGCGAAACTGTGGTTCATGAATGAGCTCCGATCACATAAGAGAGTAAAGCTGCTGACCTCTGCTGGACACATTACAGTACCGCAGACAAATGCGAATGAAATGCGCCTAGGTGAGTAAATAAAATCATTCCTGTGATTAATGTTTGTTTGTTTTTAAAAACCGCCATATTAAATAACGTCAGTGCTGTTCTCACTCATTGAGACGAAGCGGGAGATTCAAATCAAAAACGGCGCGCGTTTTCTAACGACTTTTACCTCAGTGGAAAGTTAGCTTCAGAAATGTATTTTAGGATTATTAAAGATTTTCTACAACTCAATGTAGTGACACACAGGTATAATATTTCTCACATTACGCCATTAAAATGAAACATGAGGACGAACAATTTGAATTGTTATTTTTTGTGAGGGCAGCGTGTTGTCAACGTATTTCGATGGAAAGTAGCCAAAGCCTGTTTGAAAAGTCGCTAAATGTAGTCATACGCGTAATTAGCATATTAATGACGTCATCGCGCGGTACTGCCGTTTACATTGGTTTGTCTCTCTGTACTCGTACTGTATTTTAATGCAGCCATATTGTCAATAAAACTGTTTCCCTTTATATATTTTACTGTTTGTGTTGTCAGTCAACGGGATGAATATGAAATAGTGACTGAAACACAAGCTCTTTAACCAGCTCTCCCTTCCAAGAAGCTAGTCTGCACAAAAATACTAATTTATAATTTGATTGAGCCATCGTCTGATGAAATCAAATAATACACAATATAAGACAAGACAAAGACAATTCCTGTACTGTGACTTAGGCTATATTTGTATGTACAATTATAGAAGCAACATAATATCGGTTTTAACTGAACAGATATTAGCTCCTCAGACGCTGATCACGCGCCGTTGCAGCACTATCAATGATCACAGAGACTAGCTAAAGTTTGTCCAAGAAGTCGCTAGATTTGTCGCTAGTCGCTTTTTGGGAAAAAAGTCCCTAGAGGGGTGTGAAAAGTCGCTAAGTTGGCAACACTGTGCACGGCATCCTGCGTTATTGTTGTTTTTACAAATACAATACAAAACAAAATAAATAATTACATAATCTTAAGAAGAGAATAAATATATTTAAATAATAATATTCTGCAAAAAGATTAAACGACAAGCATATGTCGCTGTTTGTGGATCGATCAAAAGACGGTTTGCAGATTTGGTCTTTTTTTCACGTTCTGGTCTTCGTCGCGTCTCTCGCGTGAAGAGTAGAAAATGTTTAATAAACATACATTTCACAAAGAGTTACTGGATAAAGCTTATTTATTAGCAAATATACATTTTTATTTTCATCTTGTTTCACTTATACTGGCTCAAAGAAGGTAAAAAAGACCCTTTAAGACCGCAGAAACTCATTCTCATACACGCTAAACGTAAAAAAAAGAGGTGATCGTTCTCTCTCCGAGGCGTCTGTATGTGATTTTCACTGATCTGAGGTCAGTCCGCTGTGCTGAATCGCTGCTGTTGCCATGGTGATTGCCTCCTCTAACGTCTGCTGATCTTCTAACTGCATATATACACACAACACAAACAGTATCAACAAGATATTGTACTATATACTGTACAAACTACAATAATATTATTTCATTTTTCTTGAATAAAATAAATTGGCATACTATACGTCTTTTTTTTGTTTCAAAATTATTATGTTAAAACAGTATGCCAATATGGCGTACTATTTACGATAACATTTTAAAGTTTTTGATCATTTGTGTTGACTCTAAAAAAAACAGCGCTCAATATGAGGCCAAAACCGCGAATAGAAGATAAGTTTAAGGTCGTTATTTTAGCTAAAACGTTACATGTAAACACAAACATACTTTAAGTATCGCCACTGATGTACGTTTAGTGTGTAGTATTGTAATCAGAGTAATTAGCCATGGTTCGTACCTGTACTGCAATCTGCGTGCCGTTTTCTGTTGCTAGCAGCGCTAGCTGCTGATACGGCGACGCGTTCACTTCAGTCATGATGCCGTTTGATGTTACTATGGTAACCTGGAGGAACGAACACAGTTAGCGATTTGAGCTCTGATGACCACATAACACCATCCATCCCATAATACCCACCGGTTGCAACTCGTTGCCATCCGTAACCATGGTGACCGCCGTGCCGAGCGCCTGCAGGTGTGAGCTGATGTCGTCGTCGGTTTCCGTGGTGACTTTGCCATCACATTCGCTCTGCGGCGACGCCTCGAAAACCTCTGCATCTGCGCGCGAAATTATTCGTAAGTGCCTTCGAATTCAGTGAAAGTGAAAGCAAGTCACGCGAGATAATAAGAGAAGAGTCGTACCGGCGTCCTCCGCGGTGTCGAAGTCTCCGTGCGCGGTGCGCTTGTGCATGGCTAGCGTGGACGTCTGTCTGTAGGTCTTCCCGCAGTGGCTGCAGGTGTACGGCTTACAGTGCGTGTGAACCACGTGATGCTTATAAAGACTGGAGTACTCCGTGAAGCTCTTCCCACAGCCGGGAACCGTACACAGATACGGCTTCTCACCTGAGAGAGAACGATGAGACAGATACGATAACTAATGCTAACCTGTACACCAACACATGATAACGTTATTAGATTATTAGAGCAGCGGTACATGTGAGCGCGGTGTTACCGGTGTGTATCCTCATGTGGTTCTTGTAGTTGGTTGCGCTAGCGAAGGCTCTTCCGCAGGACGGCTCCGGACACAAGTATGGCCGCTCGCCCGTGTGTGTTCGCGTATGAACCTTACGAATGTTGGAGGTGGTGAAGGAGCGTCCGCAGCCCTCGAACGGACACTTAAACGGCTTCTCGCCTGCAAGAGAAAGACAATTAGCACGCTCATTTTTTTTTATATAGCGCTTTTAGCAAGATTGTGTCAAAGTAGCTTTACAGGAAAATAGTGCGCCAATAACGCAAAAGGACAATAGTAAACATTACATTTTTAATTAAAAGCAGTTCATCGTTGAATTCAGTTATGTGATCGTCCAGCTCAGTTTAAATAGTATCTGCGTAATCAAGAAACGTCTCGGTGGCGCGTTCGTACCGGTGTGCGTGCGCACGTGTTTCTGCAGGTCTCCGGAGGTTTTGAAGGCTTTGTAGCACATGTCCTCGGGGCATTTGTAGGGTTTCTCGCCCGTGTGCGTGCGCAGGTGGCTCTTGAGCCCGTACCCGGTGGCGAAGGCTTTGGCGCAGGACGGTACTTCGCATCGGTACGGACGGTCACCCGTGTGCGAGCGCTCGTGCACCTGCGACACACACATTGTTTATTTAGTACTGACCTGAATAAGATATTACACATAAAATATGTTCATAGTCAACAAGAGAAAATAATAGTTGGAATTATAAAAACGACCCCGTTCAAAAGTTTTCACCCCCTTGTGTTCTTAACACTGTGTTGTTGTCTGAATGATCCACATCTGTGTTTATTAGTTTAGTGATAGTTGTTCATGAGTCCCTTGTTTGTCCTGAACAGTTCAACTGTCTGCTGTGAATCCTTAATTCTTTGGTTTTCCAGCATTTTTGTGTATTTGAACCCTTTCCAACGATGACTGTATGATTTTGAGATCCATATTTTCATACTGAGGACAACTGAGAGACTCATATTCAACTATTACAGAAGATTAAAACACTCACTGATGCTCCAGAAGGAGAAACCATGAATTAAGAGCCGGGGCGTGAAAACTTTTGACCAGAATGAAGATCAGGGTGAATTTAACTTAAGTTGTCGTTTGGGAAACATTCAGTTATCTTATGTAGCCTCTGAAGGACTGTACTAAACTAAAACAAATATATTTAGACAAATCCCCCCCCCCCACCAGCTGTGGATCATTCAGCTAACAACACAGTATTAAGGGTGTGTAAACTTTTGAACCGGTCATTTTTATAAATTCAACTATTATTTTCTCTTTTTGGACTATATGTAAATATATCGTAATAAATAAACAATAGCATGCATTTTGTATGATCCCTCTTATTTTGGTAAAATAATTAACATTTTGTAATTTCTGAATGTGGGGATGTAAACGTTTGACTTTAACTGTACACACAGCTGTGAGACTGTAGAGGCCTGCTCTGCCCCAGTGCATTGTGGGACGCTCTGTACCTTCAGATGGTGTGCTGTGGTGTAGTATCGGCCGCAGCCCGTGTGTCCACACTGGAAACTCTTCTCTCCGACCTGCTGGACTTTACCGGAGCTCCAGACCTTCCCCTCGAACATCAGCTGAGAAACAACACGCGTTAATTATGTGTGTGCCTGGAGCACAGACGCAGTGTTGTAGTAATAGCCAACAAAAATCATTAGGATATTTAGATCATGTTACATGAAGATATTACCTACCGTAAATATATCAAAACTTAATTTTTGATTATTAATATGCATTGCTAAGAACTTAATTTGAACAACTTTAAAGGTGATTTTCTCAATATTTAGATTTTTTTGCACCCTCAGATTCCAGATTTTTAAATATTGTCCAAACCATACATCACTGGAAATATTATTTATTCAGCTTTCAGATGATGCATACATCTCAATTTCCAAAAATTGACCCTTATGACTGGTTTTGTGCTCCAGGGTCACAAATACAGATCCATTTATATAAACACATTAAAGTAAAATAAACAAATAAACTATCTATATGAACAAAGCAGTATTGTTATTATTAACTAAAACTATAAAAAATAGTTTTCGGCAATTAAAATAAAACTGAAAAAAAATAATAATTAAAAACTTGAACATTAGTTAGTCAAAAGTTATAAATGTTGCCTTGGAAACTAAATCAACCAAATCATGTGTTGTGTGTAATTAATAAAGATATAATAAGTAAACATACATAAGTAAAATCAATAAGTTATCTATATCTAAACAAAATAATAACATAAGTAAAGATTGATCGTAATTAATAAAGATATCAATTAAATCAATTAATAATTTAAATAAATCAATAAATTATCATTATATCTGAATAAATATATACATAATTAAAAGCAATAAGTTATCTATATCTAAACAAAATAATAACATAAAGATTGATCGTAATTAATAAAGATAAAATCAATTAATAATTTAATTAAATCAATAAATGATCAATATATCTGAATAAATATATATACATAAGTAAAACTAATAATTATCTATATCTAAACAAAATAATAACAAATAAATATTGATCGAAATGAATAAATTACATTTAATAAATTTAATAAAATCAATAAATCAATATATAAAAAAAAAATGTATATATAAGTAAAATTAATAATTATCTATATCTAAACAAAATAATAAAATCAATAAATATTGATCGTAATGAATAAAGATAAATAAAATTAATTTTAATAAAATAAAATCAATAAATAATCAATATATCTGAATACATATATACATAAGTAATATTAATAAGTTATCTATATGTAAACAAAATAATTAAATAAATATTGATTGTAATGAATAAATAAAATTAATTAATTCAATAAAATCAATAAATAATCAATATATCTGAATAAATATATACATAAGTAAAACTAATAATTATCTATATCTAAACAAAATAATAACATAAATAAATATTGATCGAAATGAATAAAGAAATAAATAAAATAAATTAATAATTTAATAAAATCAATAAATCATCAATATATCTGAATACATATATACATAAGTAAAATTAATACGTTATCTATATGTAAACAAAATAATTAAATAAATATTGATCGTAATGAATAAATAAATAAAATTTATTCATTAAATAAAATCAATAAATGATCAATCGATCTGAATAAATATATACATAAGTAAAATTAATAAGTTATCTAGATCTAAACAAAATAATAACATAAAGATTGATCGTAACGAATTAACAAATAAATCAAATCAATAATTAATCAATAAATAATCATAAATAAGTGATATGAATCACCTGAATGCTGGTCTGCTCCGCTCCGTTTGTGCTCTCCGTGTTTTCATCGACCTCGACCTCTGACCCCGTCAGCTGACCCCCACACACGAACACAGAAAATCACGTTTGACTTAGTTTCGACTCCAATAACATAAAAAATCAAACGTCTTTTATCAATGATGCCTCAAACACAACAAGACTAATATAAATATCAAATATTAGCGTGTTAAAGTAAACCGCCAGTAATAAAACGGGAACAAACAGCAATAGCATAAACAAATACAACAAGAAACTGTAATTAAAAGTTTAAAAACTTTTATTTTTATTAATAAAATATGGATTATTGATTAAAGATATTCAGTCAAGGTCTTTGAATAAGTGTTTATTAGGACGCTGTCTCTTTAAATCGAGCGAGATGTAAACATACTTCATGTGCGTTTTCTTTCTCATGTTTACGTTCACTTAAGACAAAAACGGTTGTTTATGATGATATACGGACGTAGTTTTCTTTTACGTAGTTTACGGACTTAAAATAGTTTACATCACATTAAAATGCGATTTAGAATCTAAATTTTGGAAATGTAGAACTGGTTGTAAAATGGTACCGGTTTCCGATACCCAACCCTGAAAACCAGTGCTAGCGTTGAGCATGTCACGTATGTGTGGTCAGACCTTGCTAGCGTAGCTCTCCAGCGTAGCGATGGCCTCGGCGTTTAGCTCCACAGCGCCGCCCGTCTGGTGGTGGATGTACGCCGTGCTGCCGTCCTCTAGCTGAACGGCCTCCACCGCGTCGGGGTCGAAGCCGTCTGTCACACACAGAGGTCAGAGGTCAAGCGCGCTCAGGGACTCGTGTATGTAAGAGTGTTAGCGTATGGGCACCTTTAGGTGTGTGGTGTATGAAGGCCGTGGTCCCGTCCTCCAACTGCACCGCCTGACCGTCCTCAAACGCCAGCGACTCTATATACACACAGACACACACACACACACAGACACACACAGAGAGAGACAGACACACACACACACACACAGACAGACACAGACACACAGACACAGATACACAGACACAGACTCACACACACACACAGACACACACAGACACACACACACACACACACAGAGACAGACACACACACACACACACAGACAGACACAGACACACAGACACAGATACACAGACTCACACACACACACAGACACACACACACACACACAGACACACACACACACACAGACACAGATACACACACACACACACACACCACACACACACACACACACACACACACACACGCACACAGACACACACAGACAGACACAGACACACACACACACACACACAAACAGACACACACACACACACACACACACACACACAGACACAGACACACACACACAGAGACACAGACACACACACACACACACACACACACAGACACATGCGCACACACACACACACACACAGACACACACACACACACACAGACAACACACACACCACCCAGACACACACACACACACACAGACACACACACACACACAGACACAAACAGACAGACACACACACACACACACACACAGAGACAAACACACACACACACACACACACAGACACACACACACAGACACAGACAGACACACACAGAGACACACAGACAGACACACACACACACACAGACACAGACACACACACACACACACAGACACAGAGACACACAGACACACACAGACACAGAGACACACAGACACACACACACACACAGACACACACGTCAGTACTCTCTCTGAGTATAGTACACCTATAGTGGGGCCTTTGAAATCAGTTTTATTTTTGTTCAAGATTCCATTTTTTCCATTTAAATTTTTCTGGGCTCCTTTTTAATGTTTAATAACTTTCACCGTCCCATATGCGGGACGCCTAATTGTACTTCAATATATTACCATTAAATCCTAATCTAATCATGACAAACTATATATCGCTGGAAAGGTCCAAGACTCCTAAATAGATATTTTACCACTGTTTGTTGTTAAAAAATAATGTAGGAGCAGTAATAGATTAATTTATGACAAGAGTCCACCTCAAAACATATGCGCTGACCTTTGACACAAAAACTATATTTTTTTGCTATCACATGTTTTAACAATCATCATATATTATATATAATTTGAAAGCTTAAAACCTCAAAATCCATCCTGTAAATGGTACTTTAAAACCTTTTAGCAGGCTCCTCCCCTTTAGTGGGAGGAGTCACATTAGTGGGGGATTCGTCTTAGTGGGAGGAGTCACATTAGTGGGAGGGGTCATATTCCAAATGTATTACGGTCTTATAGAATCAAAACTTTTCTTGACAAATCACATATCATCGGAAAGGTCTAGTAGCCTAGCCTAGGTCTAGTAGCCTAGGTCTAGTGGTTATTTTGTGATGGGTGTAACACTGAGAGAGAAATTGATACATTTGTGACAGAAAAATGCAATAAAAATAAATTAAATGGGTTTGGATGGCACCCAGTGGCTGTTTGTGGTTAACGCATAAACAAAATTGCATCGTAACCTCAATTTTTATTATATCAACTTCAAATTTGGAACAGCTTATTTAGACACATGGCTTTAATTTTATGCCAAATTTGGATTAAAACCTATTTTGTAAAATATTTATTTTATATAAAATAAAAATAGTACAGTACATTTATTTACAGTAAATAAATTTCATTTTTTTTTTAAATTATTTTGCTTCTGCGATAATCAGCAGATTGTCTTCTTTAAAAAGAGACCAACCTTCTGTATTAAAAAGCATTCATGAATTATAACAATTTGACTTTAAATAGTGCACTTTCAAGTCTATTTTCAAACGGGGGGTGACAGGTAAGGGGTTAAATTAGTGAAGTCAAACGATTAATCGCATTCAAAATAAAAGTTTTTGTTTATGGCAGAATAGTCGCGCCTTCTAAATGACTGAAAGAGCCAATTACTGATTGGTAAAGACATGAACTGTACACTATGCACTTATACACTATATACTCAACCATGTAGAGTATGAATTTAATCAATTTAATTTGTCACTTATAATCTGAGTCCGATAGCTACTAGATTCTGATTGGGTGTCAATGTTTTTATCGTTAATCAGCTGAAAATAATTCTGAAAGTGATTCCAACGATATCGTTTCTCTCCCTTTATCGTTATAGCTGTGGTGTGGACTCGGCTATTCTTTAATATTGAGAACGATTTTTAGAACTATATCTTTATCATCTTTGAACGGGTCTTAAGCACGTTATAGCTGCGCTGTTCTAGCCTAAAAATATGCTTTTTAAACGCTATTTGAATCTAAGAAACAACATTCATGTGGTAGTTCATTTCAGATTTTGATGTTGATTTGAAACTTGTGATTTAATTGTGAGTTCATAGGGCAGATTTTGAGATTTATAAAGGACTTGGTTTTGTTTGAGCTGCCCGGAGGTGTTGTGAATATGGCCGCCGAGTGAACAGACTTTCCTTGAAAGGGACTTTGGTATCACACTTGCTCAGCGGCGTTACACACACCTTTCTGCTGGACGCTGACGTGCTGAATGAACGCCGTGGTCCCGTCCTCCAGCTGAACCGTGTTTCCCTCCATTAGACTCGCATCTGAACATCACAACACCGTCAGATCTCTTACACCAGGGCTGTCACTAACATTTATTTGAGTAATCGAGTAATCAGTTGATTATTACGACGATTAGTCGAGTAATCTGTAGATCATTCTGACGATTAATGGAGTAATCGGTTGATTATTGCCAACGATTAGATGATTAATCTATAGATCATTCTGATGATTAATAGAGTAATCGGTTGATTATTGCCAACGATTAGTCGAGTAATCTATAGATCATTCTGGCGATTAATGGAGTAATCGGTTGATTATTGCCAACGATTAGTCGAGTAATCTATAGATCATTCTGACGATTAATGGAGTAATCGGTTGATTATTGCCAACGATTAGTCGAGTAATCTATAGATCATTCTGACGATTAATCGAGTAATCGGTTGATTATTGCCAACGATTAGTCGAGTAATCTATAGATCATTCTGACGATTAATAGAGTAATCGGTTGGTTATTGCCAACGATTAGTCGAGTAATCTATAGATCATTCTGACGATTAATAGAGTAATCGGTTGATTATTGCCAACGATTAGTCGAGTAATCTATAGATCATTCTGACGATTAATGGAGTAATCGGTTGGTTATTGCCAACGATTAGTCGAATAATCTGTTGCTCATTCTGACGATTAATAGAGTAATCGGTTGATTATTGCCAACGATTAGTCGAGTAATCTATAGATCATTCTGACGATTAATAGAGTAATCGGCTAATTATTCCGACGATGAGGCGAGTAATCTGTAGATAATTCTGACGATTAATCGAGTAATTTGTTGATTATTCTGATGATTAATCAAATAATCAGATAATTATAATTAGATTTTTTAAGTAATAGAAATAGACCTAAGCAAACAATAGCCAATAAGTGACTTTAAATAATAGTGCTGTCAAACGATTAATCGCATCCAAAATAAAAGTTTTTGTTTACATAATATATGTGTGTGTGCTGTGTATATTTATTATGTATATATAAATACACACACATACAGCATATATTTAGAAACTTTTCCATGTATATATTTATAGTCATCAGAAAAAAAAAATCCTTGCGTGTTTGCGCATACTTGTCGAATAAAGTAATTCTGATAATTTATATTATAAATAAATATATTTAATATACATTTTTTTCTTAAATATATGCATACGTGTGTGTATTTACATAATGAATATACACAGTACACAAACATATATTATGTGAAATAAAACACTTATTTTATATGCGATTAATCGTTTGAGAGCACTAGTAACTTATAATACTAATATTATGTGCATATTTCCATGAGATTGTCTCACCGCTGATGGTCTGCTGTATGTAAGCGGTGGATCCGTCGCTCAGAGCCACGGCCTGAAGCCCCAAACCCTCCATCATCTAACTGCAGTGAACACACACACATTACGCCTTAAACACAACTATACACAATCATCTGATACCTTACACCTCAAATACAGCGGTCAAATAACAATACAATTCCACTGATATTTGAACATCTTTTAGGAGAATGATTGAGTTTTATTTCAAATTTGTAAAGTGTTTAATATTTCACGCAACATTTACCGTTATTCGGGAAATTGTCGTAGATAAAATCCAAGCAATCGGGAGTTTTGCGCAAAATGTTGGTTGTGAGAATTAATTGCGTTGCCGACAGAAACTGGGCGAGAGGCACTTCAGGCACTAACTAACGAACTAGCCTACTGTGCATTTTTGACATTGCTTAATTTATATTAATTTTAACGTCAAGATTCCTGGTATTGCGGCAATATTTTAATTCTAATGAAGCTGATTTTCCGCCCAAATTCTCATAATTGCATTGCATAATATTAATTATTATTAAAATTGTATTTCGTTGATCATGGCAATATTCATTATAATGGCTTTAATCTATCCAGATTTTAATAACACAAATGTATTGTTGTAATAAAATCAATTATTATTCTGTCTAAATAAAGCAATAAATAAAATCAATAATTGCAACATTATTTTGAATGATAATGATTATATTTTTCTCCCCAAAAAAAGACTTATTATTAATTTTTTGGGATCACGTTAGTATTTGTGTTACTTTGTTAATTTTAATTAAAAATATCTTGTTGTGCTAATAAAATTACATGGATTAGAAAATAATGAGAATTACAAAGCACCCAGTACTTTATTTTAGTAGCTTAACTACTAAACATGCGAAAACTATAACTGAAATAAATATACATTTATAAATCTTAATATAATAAAATACTAATAACATGACGAAAGCACAAAGTTACAAAAACAAATTTAAGCGATTTCAAGCGATGTAGTTTAGATTTCACACGCCATTTATACCGTTATTCAAAGAATGTTCGCAGATTAAATACTCGCGATTGGGAGTTTAAAGCGAAATACTGGTCAGGTGAAATATTAATGTTGACCAACAGAAATCTGATTAATTTGAAAGTTATGCTGCGGTTGTACAGTTGATATTTTGCCGCGAAATTACGCCCGCGCCAACTAACGAACTTTTTGTCGTTGCTTAGCAACAGAAGTTGACTACAACAAATCCAGCAAACACTGGAGCTGTTGCTAAGCAACATACTGTCCAGTTGGGAGTCAAAATACGTTAAAAGCACATATTTGCGCAGCTGCAAAACACACTAAAAAGTACTACCATGTTTTTCCACGTGTAATGTAATACCGTGGCGTGTTTGAGAAACCCGTTAAATCACTTGGACCATGATTCTGGTGATAATACTGTTGCATGGTACTACCACAGTACTTTTGTAAGTGTGTTAGATGAACGCAGACACGCGCACGCCGCAGGCCTCGTGTCACACACTCACACACACACACGCGCGCGCGCAAAAACACTCATAGACGGACAGAGCGCGGGAATAACGCGAATATTGTCAGTGTGCGTGTGTCTGTGTCCGCCACTATCCCATCATTCTCTCCGGAGCAGCAGCAGCGCAGGCTGGGATACTCACCACCGCCAGCGTCCCGACATGCACCGCGACACGGGATCACGTGGCTTGGTCCTCCGGCAGTCGGCGCTCAAACCATAAAGTACAAATCTGGTTGTTTCCATAAACTTGTTATATATATATATATATATATATATATATATATATATCCCAAAACACCGTATATATAGGTTAAAAAAGTACTAAAAGCGCAATGTTTAAGAGGCTTTTATTGCAATATCTAGATTAAAACTATTATAAATGAACACGAATAATAAAATAAAGAGGAATACAATGAACATTAAGTAGGAGAAAGAGCTCATCTCAATATATTGTGTTTTATTATGATGGTTTTTAGATTTATTATTTTGATTTTGCCCGATTCCTGTTAATTAACATGTTAGTAAATACTACAATATATTGTAATACAAATAATAATTACATAATGTTGTATATTAACTATAGTCCCGTGTGTTTGAGCCACAGAGCGCCTTCTGCCGCCAACAGAGCGACTCACATCCGGTTTCAACATTCACATCCGCCGCGGTCCATTCTCTCGCGTTGCTGCTCTTAATACACCGGAAGCGGAAGAATACAGCTCATTTATTCACAAACACTGAGGAAATGTACACAATAAAAACGTACCTTTATTGTTATAATACAAAATTATTATTTTTTAAATCGTAGTACAAGTTATTTCGGACAAATATTGATATTAATTTTAGTATTATTATACCTTGTCTTTTATTTTTCGTTACTTTTTAAGTACTAGACACATACAAAATGTGTCATTAAATATATATTTATAATTCTACATTCCTTTGGCAATAAAAACTGTACAAACTGAGACTTGATGTACGTTTCTTCTCACCTGGATCAACTTATAATCATCTTTTGTTGTTGTATTTGAACACTTTTAGTCCGGCTTTATTCTGAACACCTGAATTTAACATCAGTTTTCTCTCCAAATGTGTCGAACAATCACATAAATCACACGCAGCAGGTTACGAACAGCAGCTTTTTTGTTTACTGTGTAAATCACAATCAACATAAATCTCTGAAAATCACATCATCTGCATCGTTATTTACAATCATTAAACTCAAAAACGTTGGCTATATTAAACCGTCGGCGCGATCTGAGCGCGGTGACGTCATCGCTCGATGACGTCACCTGCCGACGGCCAACATTTAAAGTGCTGTGATTGGCCGAACGGTGCGCGGCTCGCATTTCAACACTGAAATTAGATTCATGACAATAAAACGCATTTCCGACACACTCGCGCTACTGTGATGCAAAAATATATTCACCATCATTACCATAATTAAAAAACATAGATTCTCCTGATCAGCGTAATATTACAAAATATTCTCAATGTAATACACAATAAAATTAATTGTTCTCATTACCGTAATACAGAAAAATATTGTTCTTATCACTGTAATACACACAAAAAACTTCGTTCTCATTACCATAATGAAAAAAATGATCATTCTCATTAGTCACCCAGAAAAAAACATGAACAAAATTATTGTTCTCATTAGCATAATTAAAAATATACACTAATTCTCGTTACCGTCATAAAAGACGGTTAAACAAAATTATCATTACCATAATTAAAAATATGATCATTCTCATTACCTTAACCAAAAAAAATTATATAAAGAGAGATTTTGAACATAATTATCATTACCATAATACAAAATATGATCGATCTCATTACCTTAACAACAAAAATTGTAGAGATTTTGAACAAAATTATCATTGCCATAATGAAAAATATGATCATACTCATTACCGTAAAAGTTATTTATCATAACATGGACAAATTTTCTGAACAAAAAAGAATAATAATCTCGTTCTCATTTAATACAGATACAATAATTCTCGTTTTCAATATAATATATATTTATTCTCATTACGTTACAATTTTTTTTTTTACCATAAAAATATTTCCCCAAAAAGATCTTGTTCTCAGCACTGTATTTCAGAAAGAGTACTCTTATTTAAATCAGTCAGTACGACAAATACTATCATAACATGTACAAATAATTTATATATATCACAGTAATGAGATTTGTAGTTTTTTGCATCCCAGTAATGAGGACGAAATGCGCTTAACGGCCATGAAAACAACGTACTAAAATATCCTAAAAGAGGTTTGATTTTCTTTCAACAAAATACAGTTTCTTTGAAAAGTTTGTGCGCGAACGTGTTGCCGGGCGGATCAGAAAACATCACAGAAGCTCAGCAGGAACACCGGCGGTCTGAAGAAAGAGAAGCTGACATCACTTCCTGCGGTTCCGGACTGGGTCCGAGTCTCAGAGCACCGGGCCGTCACACAGCACTCGCTGAGCTCCAGACGGGAAGAGCTCCAGCAGCCAATAGCGCGGGTCGGCCAGCACTGCGCACAGAAGCAGCACAGTAATGAAGAGACGCTCACTCCGGCGTCTGCAGCTCACGGGTCTGAGAGCGGCGTCTTACCCATGTCTCCCGGATCCAGCCACAGACTGAAGGAGCGGCAGTGGTTCTGGCATCGCTGGACGGGACGAACACGCACCGACGGAGAGCCCTCAGCCACCACCAGCCAGCCCAGCACCTGCACACGCTACAACAACAACCACAACAACGACGAGATGTGTGTTTATACACCTTCAACATCTCTCGCATTAGAACTGACACGAACTCATTCATAGAAAGGCATGTAATTAATAGCTGTCAGCTGAAGCATTTAAGAACACAATTAGATAAAAACTATTTAGCTCCAATCACCAATAAATAATTTATAACACACACACACTCTCTCTCTCTCTCACACACACAGACACAGACACACACACAGTGAGACAGACACACACTCTCTCTCTCTCTCACACACACACAGAGACACACAGTGAGACAGACACACACACACACACAGTGAACATTTCAAGTCAATTGCACCTTTAGAAATATATTTATATTTACGGTGTTCAATACTCATTTGCATGCATGTATATGAACCAGTGTTCTGACCGTGTGTCGAGCGCCGGGTCGGTCGCTCAGCTGGCAGCGCTGCAGAGTTGTTCCAGTGTTCTCCAGCAGAGGGCAGAGCTCAGTGTCCGGAAACAACCACTGCAGAAGCGTCTCTGTGGGACTGGACGAGAAACTCCTGACACACACACACACACACACACACACACAGAGACACAGACACACACACAGACAGACACAGAGACACACACACACACAGACACACACACACACACACACACGGACACACACACGGACACACAGACACAGACACACACACACACACAGAGACACAGACACACACACACACACACACACACACACACACACACGGACACACACAGAGACACACACACAGAGACACACACACGAGCTTCAAACACACAGATACAGATACAGACGATCATCTAATAATCCGAGCGCTGCTGGTTACCAGAGCAGGGTGAAGTTGGTCGGTGTTGCTGTGAGCGTTTGTGAGAACTGCTCCAGATGAGACACACGGCGAGACAGAGACTCTCCACCCTGAAACACACACACATTAACCTCCACCACCACACACTGTGAGAGTGTGTGTGTGTGTGAGTGTGTGTACCTTCAGCAGCAGTGGCTGTGTGTGTCTGTCGATCCCCGCAGACGCTCTCAGCTCCAGCACTTCAGTCACATCTGCGCAGGCCGAGCAGTTCCCCTGCGACATCCGAGGCGCACCGGACGCCCACCACTCGTGAAACCCTGCCCACATGCACGTTACATCATTCAGTGTTCCTCAAAAACAGCCAAATACAAACTCAGAATATTATACAAACCTGAAATAATTAAATCACACAATATTATGCATTTCATTTAATTTTGTCTTTGCTAGTGACCTTCGATGATCCAATTCAACCATACTAATAATCTAAAATGACACATTTGTGTTTGATTTTAGTTATTGCTGAATATTTAGAGTCATATTTTTCATGTGATTCGTTTGAGCGGCGTCCTTCAGCCTGAAGCCTATTCATTTCACCTTTGGTGTGAAAGAGCTTTTACATTTGTAAAAGAATAACTTTTTTATATTAAAATAAACAAATCAAGCTCTGTCCAGATTAAAAAATAACTCAAAAGTAACAAAATGCAATACTTTACATAAAATGTAACTAAGTAAGGTCTGACGGTGTCTGATGCGCCCGACGGTGTCTGATGCGTCCGACGGTGTCTGATGCGTCCGACGGTGTCTGATGCGACCGACGGTGTCTGATGCGACCGACGGTGTCTGATGTGACCGACGGTGTCTGATGCGTCCGACGGTGTCTGATGCGACCGACGGTGTCTGATGCGACCGACGGTGTCTGATGTGACCGACGGTGTCTGATGCGACCGACGGTGTCTGATAGTGTTTGACGTGTCTGATGTGACCGACGGTGTCTGATGCGTCCGACGGTGTCTGATGCGTCCGACGGTGTCTGATGCGTCCGACGGTGTCTGATGCGACCGACGGTGTCTGATGTGACCGACGGTGTCTGATGCGACCGACGGTGTCTGATAGTGTTTGACGTGTCTGATGTGACCGACGGTGTCTGATGCGACCGACGGTGTCTGATAGTGTTTGACGTGTCTGATGCGACCGACGGTGTCTGATAGTGTTTGACGGTGTCTGATGCGACCGATGGTGTCTGATGCGACCGACGGTGTCTGATAGTGTTTGACGGTGTCTGATGCGACCGACGGTGTCTGATGCGACCGACGGTGTCTGATGCGACCGACGGTGTCTGATAGTGTTTGACGTGTCTGATGCGACCGACGGTGTCTGATGCGACCGACGGTGTCTGATAGTGTTTGACGTGTCTGATGCGACCGACGGTGTCTGATAGTGTTTGACGTGTCTGATGTGACCGACGGTGTCTGATGCGACCGACGGTGTCTGATAGTGTTTGACGTGTCTGATGCGACCGACGGTGTCTGATAGTGTTTGACGTGTCTGATGCGACCGACGGTGTCTGATGCGACCGACGGTGTCTGATGCGACCGACGGTGTCTGATGCGACCGACGGTGTCTGATGCGACCGACGGTGTCTGATGCGACCGACGGTGTCTGATGCGACTGACAGTGTTTGACGTGTGTGTTTGACGGTGTCTGTGTCTGACGCGTCTCACCATGCAGGTTGTATTTGTTGGCGATGGGCAGCACCAGTAGCCGTGTGTGACTGAGAGGAGATGAGCTGTTGAGTCTGGCTGCGCTCGAGGAGTCCAGCAGAGAAGCGCTATGAGGATACGTGAACACCAGCACCGCCATCAGCAGAACCCCCAACGCCACCAGCAGCTGCACACACACACACACACACACACACACATCTGTGACATGCGCTACACATGGCAAAATGTGTTTTGTTGCTGGTGTGTTTTTGCAGTGTGTATGTGAGAGTGATTGAGTGAGTGTGGGTGTGTGTGTGTGAGGGAGTGAGTGTCAGTGTGTGTGTGTTTGTGTGGGAGGGAGTGATTGAGTGTGTGTGTGTGTGTGTGTGTGTGTTTGTGTGGGAGGGAGTGATTGAGTGTGTGTGTGTGTGTGTGTGTGTGTGTGTGTTTGTGTGGGAGGGAGTGATTGAGTGTGTGTGAGTTGATCTGGCTCCTCGCACCTTGACAGTGGCCCTCAGGATGGGGAACTGCGGCGGGTCCCTGCGGGGCTCGTTAGTCTCTAGAACCTGCTTGATGAACTTCTCGATCTCGCTCTCGGACATCCCATATCTGTATCCAGACTGCCGGAGGATGTCGATGCTCTCCGACAGCTTATCATAGATGCAGGGCTCGCTGAGAGACGAGCCCATGATACCAGAGAGTGTGTGTGTGTGTGTGAGTGAGAGAGAGAGAGAGTGTGTGTGTGTGTGTGTGAGAGAGAGAAAGTGTGTGTGTGTGTGTGTGTGTGAGTGAGAGAGAGTGTGTGTGTGTGTGTGTGTGTGAGAGAGTCAGGGCCTCATCTTCATCACCTACACCATCATCAGCAGGAAATAGTGTGTTATTGTGTGTGTGTGTGTGTGTGTGTGTGTGTGTGTGTTATAGTGCGTGTCTATCCTAAATCCCGAGAGAAGGCGTTTTGCTTCATGACTGAAGATCTCTGTAACACACAAACACACACGCGCCAGTCATCAGCTGACCAAAACACTCTCAAACACAGCCTCCATCTGCCGCTTCCCGCACAAGCCGCGCTCTAAAACACAAACAACCGTCATACCGTCGCCACCGGGCCGCTTATCGGTGATTTCCCGCAGTTTCTTGAGTTATTTCACTCGCTTGCTCGCGTTAGCACCGCTGTCGCGCTTTGCCGTGTCACTCATCTGCGAGTTCGCAAGCGCTGATTCGACACACTCGTCGAGATACCTATACGTTTATCAGCGATAGATTTATTCATTTTACTTATATAATTGATTTATTAAATACTTATGGTAGTTTATAGTTTATTGGCGTAAATATGTAGTTGGTAGTTTGTGGATACATACAAGCGAAAGTGCCGCTGGTTTAAACTCCACTAACCTTGACCGGAGTAAATATTACCTCAAAAGAGAAGATTTACATCACGGCAGGAATTATTAGAAAAAGTATTAAATATTTAATTTGTACATGCATGTACACAAATCAGTTAATACATGTTATTAACTATTTGCAAATTAGAATTTATTATGTATAAAAACAGGCATTATTTCTATAGTTATACATGTATTTATGCAATATGTTTTATTATAATTACATAAAATGTATTGTATTGCGCTATTTTCGGTCGGTTTCAAAACAATACATGTTGAAATATTAAATAAAAATAAATTATTGAATATATTTGATCATACAAACAGTAAACTAGTAATACACCACTAATTTTATTATATTTGAGAGATATTTTCATGAATAAAAAGTGCCTTATATATTTTTTAAAGCAAAAAAACTAAACAAATATTTGAATTATTATAAAAACTAATTTCACACAGTTCCTTTTATAATTTCTACTTTCAAATCATTGATAGATTACATTTATAGATTGTCAGACTTTTTTTAATTAATGCTGAAAAATTAAAAACAATATACACAAAGTAATACAAACATCAACATAAAAAACATTAATAACAAAATAAGATAATAATAAAAACTGGGTGTTTAATGCATTAAAAACATGAACTGAAACTGAGACGTCATTAAAGAGTTACAGACACAAAGAGATGTTCATATTTCATAATGTTTTATTTGCGTTTACGGGAGAGGAACGTGCGATGACGTCACCGGCTTGCGTCCAGTAGGGGGCGCGCGGCGCCGCGAGTCCCGCATTGTTTGGATCAGCTGCGCGTGGATGTGAAGCCCCACCCAATGAGGAAGAACGACCCGAGTCCGAGCAGCAGCAGCAGCAGCAGCAGCACACCCGAACCGAACCGCACCATGATCGCGCTCTTCAACAAGCTGCTGGACTGGTTCAAGGCGCTCTTCTGGAAGGAGGAGATGGAGCTGACGCTGGTCGGCCTGCAGTACTCGGGGAAAACCACCTTCGTCAACGTGATTGCGGTAATCAAGCTCGCTCTATCACAGGCCTCGCTCGCGTGACTGACGCCGCGCCGCTGATTACTGAGAGATCGCCAGAACTAACGCGATGTGTCCGATCAGTGTAACAGATGCAGCATTATCAGATACAATGTGTCCGATTCAGTGTCATTAGATACAATGTGTCAGATTCAGTGTCATTAGATACAATGTGTCATAGATACAATGTGTCAGATCAGAAACAATATAGAAGATACAATGTGTCACATTCAGCGGGTTTGCGCAGATATGTGTCAGATATGAAATCATCAGTGTAACAGATGCAGCATCATCAGATCCAGTGTGTCAGATCCGAAGCAATAGATCAGATACAATGTGTCTGATTCAGTGTCATTAGATACAATGTGTCACATTCAGCATTAAATGTATGTAGCGAGAGATGGTGAGTGAGTGATGTGTGTGTGTGTGTGTGTGTGTGTGTGTGTGTGTGTGTGTGTGTGTGTGTGTGTGTGAGAGAGAGTGTGTGTGTGTGTGTTTGTGTGTGAGCGAGAGTAAGATTGAGTGAGTGTGTGTGTGTGTGAGAGAGAGTGTGAGAGTGTGTGTGTGTGTGTGTGTGTGTGTGTGTGTGTGTGTGTGTGTGTGAGAGAGAGTGAGTGAGTGTGTGTGTGTGTGTGTGAGAGAGAGAGAGAGAGATGTGTGTGTGTGTGTGAGAGAGAGAGAGTGTGTGTGTGTGTGTGTGTGTGTGTGTGTGTGTGAGAGAGCGAGAGTGAGTTTGTGTGTGTGAGAGAGAGTAAGAGTGAGTGTGTGTGTGTGTGTGAGAGAGAAAGAGTGTGTGTGTGTGTTTGTGTGTGTGAGAGAGAGTAAGAGTGAGTGTGTGTGTGTGTGTGAGCGTGTGTGAGAGAGAGCGTGTGTGTGTGTGTGTGTGTGTGTGTGTGTGTGTGTGTGAGAGAGAGAGAGTGTCTGAGTTAAAAAATTCATCATCATTAGATACAATGAGTCAGATCAGCATTAGATGTATCATCTACTGAATAATTATATCAGATACAATGTGTCGGATTCAGCATCTTTAGATCAGATACAGCAGATCAGATTAACATCTTTAGGTACAGTGCTATCACACAGAAAAACAGATCAGACACAATGTGTCAGATACAATTTGTCCGATTCAGTGTCATTAGATCAGATACAGTAGATCAGATAAACATCTTTAAATACGATGCATCACACAGAAAAACAGATCAGACACAATGACAGAGTAAGTATTGTTAGATATAATTTATCAGATACAGCTTGTTTGGGAAAATTGTGTGCATTGTAAGGTCAGATAGAAGAGATCAGACACAATATATTATACAGCAACATCAGACACAATGTGTCAGCATCATCAGATAGTGTGTACTTCATCAGATCAGATAAAATACATATGATACACATCATTAGATACAGTGTATCACTTACAGAATATCAGAGACATTGTATCACATAATGCATTGCCAGATCAAAAACAATAATCTAACATTACCTTGTGTAGTACTTGTAATAGCATTTATAATTAACACACCATATAACTATATATATATATATATGTGGGTGTGTGTGTGTATATGAAGAGGTCATTTCCAGTTGGGTTATATTGATCACAGCTAACTAACTCAATAAAACCATGATTTTTGAAAATAAAAAACTAACGCAGAAGCTACTCCAGAGCAGGTTATGTTCAGAGAGTAAGCCTGAACCCTCAAAGCTACCTCCGTGTTAGGAACCGAAAGCTGAGTTTATCCGCTTACGTACCCATAAACATACCCAGGGATATCACATAACCTGCTTTCTGGATCACCCCCCAGATATAATGTGTTACATTTATTCATTTAGCTGACACAATGCATTATACAGTATCATCAAATCAGACACAATGTATCAAACTTAGCATCAGATATGGACACAAAGTATCACAGACAGCATTATTTGAGTTTTTGAATGATCAGACACAATGTATTGAACTTAGCATCAGATACGGACACCAAGTATCACAGACAGCATTATTTGAGTTTTGACGATACACACAATGTATCGTATCATAAACACTCATCAGATCAGATGCTTTGTATCAGACTGTTGTGGAGATCCTGTCCAGCACCTGATCGACTTGACAGCTGTCAATCAAAAACTAGAGTTGATCAGCTGACCCGGTTTCTCAGCCAATCAGCAGATAGCATTCTGTTCAATCGTGGGTTACCACACACACTCTCACACACACACACACACACACACACCCTCTCTCTCTCTCTCTCTCTCTCTCACACTCTCACACACACACACACACTCGATCAGGAAGGTCGTCGGTGCATAAATCCAGGTGTTCAGTGGCAGTAAATCACATCAGCACCTGGAGGTTTGCTCTGTGATCAAGCATATTCCAGTGGATTCAGATGCTGTGTGTGTGTGTGTGTGTGTGTGTGTGTGTGTCTACAGTCGGGTCAGTTCAACGAGGACATGATTCCTACGGTCGGCTTCAACATGCGCAAGATCACCAAAGGAAACGTCACCATCAAGGTCAGGAGATCAAATAACACTGCAGAACAAAATATAAAAATAAATTGAAATAATCATGTTTTCTTTTAATATTTATCTTAACAGCTGCAACTATTTACAAAAAAAAAAAAATAAGTTAAAAGAAATATATTGTGAGCACAAAAAATAACATCTACACATATTTTAGTATCGACCGTATTTTACTAAAGTTATTGTAATAAAAATAATAATAATTTATTTAGCATTTAATTTATGGGAATTATAAGTTTATCAGTAGCTATAAACATTTGAACCTAAATCAGCCAGCTCCTAAAAAAAAACATACTTTAATATTTGTCTTTATTTAAAAAAAAAAAATATATAGATTTATAAATGTTCATGTTTATTTAGTAGTTATTGTTAAAATAGCAAAGTGGCACCAGTGTTTTAAATTGTAATCAGACGCAATTGCAAATCTCACAGAAAAACGCGTATAAAATAAATAGTGAAATAAAATATTGCCTTATGCAACCATCTTGCCTATTAAAATTAAAAACATAAAATTAAAAAAATGAATTTATATTTTTGTCATCTTAAAAAAATATATAATATAAAAAAATCTTATTAAAATTATTTAAATAAAATGTTCTTTGTTTATTTAGTAGTTATTGTTGGAAAATCATACCAGTGTTTTAAATGTAATTATCAACAAAACAATAGCTTAGTTTAATAAATAGTGCAATAATAGTGCGATCTCATATTTATCTTCTGCTTCTTTACACGTGTTTCACGCTGTGTTGTGATACATGACTGATGTGTTTGTTGTAGTTGTGGGACATCGGCGGGCAGCCGCGCTTCAGGAGCATGTGGGAGCGATACTGTCGCGGCGTCAGCGCTATAGTGTGAGTATATTCATCATCTCGTGATGTCTCGTGATGTCACGCATTCGTAACGGATCGCATGCGTGTGTGTGTGTCGTTCAGGTACATGGTTGATGCGGCCGATCCGGAGAAGATCGAGGCGTCGAAGAACGAGCTGCACAACTTGTTAGACAAACCACAGCTGCAGGGAATCCCAGTGAGTCGGACGTGATCGTCGTCTGAGGACTTTCATGTGTTTAGAGCAGGTTTTTCATCTCTGTGTGGTTATTCGGTCATCCGTTATATCCTCAGGTTCTGGTGTTGGGCAATAAGCGAGATCTTCCTGGAGCTCAGGATGAGAAGGAGCTCATCGAGAGAATGTGAGCTCAGCTCAAAACTAAATATCTAAACATTAATGCAGTCTGATTGCGATCTGATGATCGTGTCTGATCTACAGGAACCTGTCGGCCATCCAGGACAGAGAGATCTGCTGTTACTCCATCTCCTGTAAGGAGAAGGACAACATCGGTAAGGCATTAAAACTGCATTAAAAATACAGTTTTACATCATATATGTGTCCCTGAAGCACAAAAGCAGTCGGGTATATTTGTAGCAATAGCCAACAATACATTGTATGGCTCAAAATGTGTCTTTTATGACAAAAATCATTAGGATATTAAGAGCATGGAGATATTTTGTACCGTAAATATATTAAAACTTAATTTTTGATTAGTAATATGCATTGCTAAGAACAACTTTAAAGATGATTTTCTCAATATTTAGATTTTTTTTTCAAATATTGTCCGATCATAACAAACCATACAACAATGGAAAGTTTATTTATTCAGATTGTATACATCTCAATTTAAAAAAAAATTACGCTTATGACTGGTTTTGTGCTCCAGGGTCACAAATGTCAATCAGATTAAACTGTTGAATTATTTAACACTTCTATTAAATGTTTATATGCTCCTTATAATGCTCTTTCTTCAGCGTTTTTGTCAGTTTCTGACTCTTACAGCAGCGTTTTGCTGCGAATAAAAACCTTTAGGTATCAGGGAATTTTAAAATGTGATTTCTAGGAATAAAGAAGTGAGTTTCGTTCTGTTAATCACGCATTCATTAATCACAAAAGCCTGTAAAGTTCTTTAAAAGCATTGAAATTAAAACGTAAGATCACTTTTAGCTGGCTGGTTGCGTTACTGTACCTTTAAGAAGTCTCTTGAAATGTCTGTGAGCTCTGTGATTGGTCAGATTGCTGCATATGTGGGCGGGTCATATGTTAATGAGCTCGTGGTCATGTGTTCCAGACATTACACTACAGTGGCTGATCCAGCACTCGCGGACCCGGCGGAGCTGAGGAGGCGGAGCCAGCATCTGATTGGAGGAACCGCATCATGTGATCAACCGCATTTTTTAGGCGCTCTTGATTTCGTTCTAAACAAACAAGCATCCGCCCCTCCCTCTGTTCTTATAAACTAATCCACATCGTTTGAACGTTGATTTTTAATTTTACTTGAATGTGCTTTTTTTAACAGTTCGTCATGAAGTCACATGACGTGTTTCGCTCGCGTGCGTCATTCTGCGTGTTTGCTCGGGATCGAACCTCGACGCCGCCATCTGTCAGGAACCAGCGTTCGTTGGTCACGTGATTTTGGCTGTTTGCGCCGCCATCTTATTTTAGCGTTTCAACGTTGTGAGAACATTCCATATGCTCTCTTGATCGTTCACTGGGAGAATTCGTTGATGTACACTATTGTCTTGCGTTTAGCAAGATATTACATGTTAGTATTATTAGCTTGTTAGCTTGACCCGGTGCTAGCGTCATTATCCGGTGGGTATCATGGTTTGCGTTAATATTGTAGCATTACGAAATCTTTATCTGAAAGCACATGAATCATTTTGAAGAGTTTACCATTTCCACATGAAGGTTTTATACATTTCTTCGGAGTCGCCGTGACTACAGCGTTGTATCGTTGACATGGGTGGGTTGTCATTGCAACCGTTACGATCGCGTTGTTTTTAGTTTTTTTTTTTTTTAGGAAAGTCAGTCTGCGAGCGCTTGCAGAACAACATCAGTGTTTTATTTGATTCTCGACGGGACACAACGACAAACGTAGATCTGTCGGACTCCCAGATCGTTGCGCTCATAGTACAGCGCGGAAAATGTTGCGCGAATCTCCTGCAGAAGTCCAGTGTTGTTTCTAAATGCTGTTCTTATCGGGAGAGATGAAGATCTTGTGATTTTAACGCTTTTATTATTTAGTATTATTTTTGTCACACGTGTATGTTTTTGGCCTAAATCATAACGGTTTATAAATGCATCTTACATATGTAAATTTACATATTTTTCAGTTGTTTTGGCATGTTTTTACTTATGTTTTTTCAGGTGTTTTTCAACTTAATTATGTAAATAGCAACTTAAACCAAATGAGATCTCCCTCTTGAGCATTACGGTGTTTGTCTTAGAGTGATTAGCGTCCTATGATAATAATAATAATAGTAATAATAAAGAAGACCCCCGATCATATCACATCAGTCTGAATAAATGGTTTGTGTGTGTGAAAGAGTGTGTGAGCGATGGTGTTTGTGTGCACAGATGCCATCATGTAGACTAGAATAATATTTACTTTATAAATACCGAAGGTTTACTCTGTTGATTTTTCGCAACTGTTAATCACTTTATATTCATCCTCACTAATGTTTGATTGTCATGAGTTCATAGTCTACACAAGAGTGAACGACGCAATGCGACAGAATGTGGTGACGAAGTCATGTTAAAGAGTCAACTTTGATGTTACGACACTGGTTACAGCGATAAACATAGTTACAAAAAGTATTTTTTACTACAATACAATTGTCGTTGAAAAGTGACGCAAACAGCTTTGTTGGCAATAGCAGTTATTTACGAAGTCCACTTTTAGTTATGTAACAAAGTTGTGAACTTGCGACATATTATGAAGCCGTTGTAAAGGTGCGTTCACACCAGACGCGAATAAATCGCGCTATTCGCGCGAAGTTGGACGCTTGAACATTTTGAGTTTACTCGCTTATTCGCGTGAGAAACTCGCTTCATTCGGATGTGAAATTCACTACACAACAGACGTGAATTCGCGTCATGGGAGGGGCTTCTGCAGGCAGCTCCAGTCTTGTTGCTAAATTTATTCCTGTTTTTGTAAAAGTATGAAGTAGTATCGTACAGCTCCGTGTATCCACATACAACCACAATTAATTTGTCCTCCATTGTTGTTTGGGATTTTCTGCCTCCGCTCGTAATCACGTCACTGCTAGAGCAAGCTCCTGATTGGTTAATGCGGCGCGAATATCCGCGCCAGTTCAGCGCGCCAGATAGGATTGTCTATCGCGTCTTTGCATTGACTTAACATGTAAATCATTTGCGCGATTCGCGTCTGGTTTGAACGCACCTTAACAAAGTTGATTTTGACGATGTCAACCTAAGGTTACATTCATAATTCACAGCAAAGTAGTTTCGCACAATTTAGTCGCGTAAGATCAAGTTCGTAAATGCCTTTGTTAAAGTTGACATTGACTTTGTTTGTTTGTTTGTTGATTTTAACAACGTGTTCGAAGTCATCCTAATGAAGCTATGTTCGTAATTGACTTTGTTAGCAATTTAATTGCACAACTTTGTTACGTGACTTTGTCAGTTTCTTCGTCAAAGTAAGCTTCGTAACAATCGCTTTATGAAGTCAACCTAGTTAAGTATTTTAGGAGGTCGTCCTAGTTGTGCGTAACATCGAGTTCGTTGAAAATGATTTGCAAAAGTCACTTAGAGGTCAATCTCAAAGTCAACCTTGTTGATTATAACAACATCATTTTACGAAGTTATACTAATTAAGTCGTTTTCATAATTCACTATTTTGGCAAACTGTTACGTGACTTTGTTAGGTTCGTAAATGACTTTGTCTAAGTCACTTATGAAGTCATCTTCAGCTTTGTTAATTAAGTGTGTAGTGTGGAGCACTTAATTGATTGTCACTTTGTCGCGTTGCGTTACTTGATTCAACGATGATCGCAGAACGTTTGTTTTTCTGCTTCTCTTGTTGTAGCTTATGTTCACTCCCGTCGTAAGTTCATCATGGACACGAGCTCTTATCGTCTTCTGTATATGTATTGATTTAATTATTTTTTTATGTCTAATTACATGTGGCCATAATGTTTGTTTTGATATTTTAATTGTTTGTAGCAGTGTCGCGCAATTTTGTTTGCTGGGGAGTTATGTGATTTTCCCCTCCTGCATGAATCATTATGGGATGGAGCTGGTTGCCATAGTTACTGTATAATCAGCGTGTGATTGGACCGAGCTCGATGATGTCCGTCTCCCCCCCCCCCTCTTTATATGGATCAGACAGTAACTTTTTAAAGCAGTCATATAACAGGTGTTTCTGTACCAGACTCGATCAGTTCAGTTGTTCATTTGGGAGCTTTCTATTCTCTCGTACTCGCGGTGATAACTGTACATGTTGTTCTTGTTATTTACAGATTATTTAAAGATGAAATTAAATGATTTCCCTCTCAGAACCACGGTTTCTTCTTTCTTTAAGCCGATGTGGTTTGGATTTTAGGTCTAATTCAGGGATACTGGACAAAAATGTACTTCATGAAATTCGTTTTAAAATAAAAGAGAAAATATTTACTTTTAAGGAGCTTTATCAGGGAAATAGAAACACACGAAGAGTTTAATTTGGTGGTTTTGACCTAAATGAAAAAAGTAGCATTCAGATCATACTGTATTTCTGCATTATATATTATGTACTGACCCATGTTTAATTTTCTGTACGTACGGAATACATAATGATATACAATTATACTGTATCCCACAATGCAATATGCTCAACTTACCTTTAAAAAACAAACAGTGTAGTAAAATATACTGTGCACTAAACAAAGAGCAGTATACAAGTCTTTAACTTCACCAGCAGAGGGCAGTATAGACATACAAATACTTCTCTGATTAATTATTAAATAAAAAGAAATGATCTTTAGCACAGTTTATTATCTGAAGATGAACTTTGTTTACTTATTGGCAGTCTAAAGTTTCACCAGTTAAATGCTGACCGAAAATCAACATTGATTCAATATTTGTCTTTTCAGCACTAAAAAAACTTTGAATTATCTACATTGATCCAATATTATTTAGCATTGAATTTTCAACCTCAAACAAAATGATGATTCTGATGTAATTTCAACACTGAATCAATGTCAGCTTGCTATCTGGGGTGGACCATAAACAATGCGTATGTTATGTTAAATTAAGAAGGTAATTAATTTGTACTTAAATACATGATTATATTAATCGATTTAAGATTGAAATTACACACTATCAGAGATCTGAACCCTCCTCAGCAACTGCATTGGAGACTAACGGTTTTCTCGGCGACTTTCGCGCTCTTTTTATTTAAAAGTACACATAAGCGCTCTCGCGTTCTGTTGGTTTTAGCGAGTTAACGGGGTTCATGTGGAATCATTCATCCCGTCAGACCCCTCGCGGCTGTTGGTTTTGGACCCCGTTTGGACTCTGGCGCTGTTATTCAGCCGGTAGGATGTGAGAAGGTCAGGGGTAAGTGTTGTCGTGGAGACGGTGACAGAGCGCGGGCTAACGAGCGGATGTCCAGCGGGACGCGGCGCTGCTGACGGTCGGTCGGTTCCGCCGAGCCCGCGGTGATCTGGAGCGGTTCTGAAAGGGTTTCCACGGCGATCTCACGCGGAACAAAACAAACAGTGTCAGAGAGCCGTCAACCCACACAAAACACACACAACTCTTAAATGAATATATAATGAACACACACTGGCTCTGAGGGACTTTCACACAACTTATTTTTACACTACAGTAGGCCTACTGTGCTTTCCCATGTCATTAAAATACGTTTTTATATGTTGGACGTGGTAACACACCACAGTACTGTATTCTGTGTGTCAAATCAGTATATTTACGATGCTGATTGTCATTCATGAATTCACATCTGTGACAGAATAGTCCTCTATTATTGAGGGACACTGTGTGGGTTCATAAAACCGTCCACAGAAGTCCGTTAACTCCTTTTGTCAACATTTGGGAAATCGATTCATAAATTATGTTTTGTTGTTTTAAAGTATGTGTAGTGTTTGAGTTAGTTGTAGTCGTAATTTACATAAGTTATGACGTAAATTACACGTTTGTCAGCGTGTGTATTTTTATAGAGCTTGGGAAACTACGCTGCGCGTTGCATTCTGGGTAGTCGCCGCCATGTTTTAGGTAATGCTCTTCAGCCGTCAGGATATTGGCATTTGCGAATATAAACAGGAACAATGATGTCCCACAATGCACTGCGTTGCTGACGTCACGTTCCCAGACTCTATTTGGCGCTGAAAACTTCACTTACAATAAAGATCGCCATTGCAACAACTGAACGCATTGATTCGCTAATACTATTGATATAATAATCGTAAAGGTGTGGGTTTATGGTTTAGAGACAAAACTGTCAACTTAAAGTTAGTTATGTGAAAAAATTGACAAAAGACACCTCGGGGATATCTTCAAGTGTAAAATCGATTCCAGTTAAATATGTACGTGTTTGAGTTTATAGTAGTAATTTTTATGTAAACTTCTAAGTTTGATTACAGGTTTATCAGAGCATTGTACAAATTGTATTTGTTCACCTATTTTTGTATTTTTACTCTAAATAAACAAGGAAAACAAGTCGCGTTCGCCCAAGGAGATCGCCATAGACCAAGCGTTCTCGTTAATAATAGCATTTAACACGTACTAAATTGGTAGCAATACTTAATTTTAGATTTATATTTTACAAATATATCACAATATTGTTTATTAATAATCAGAATAGTTCGTAACGTAATCCATTACATTACACATCAATACAATCTGATTATTTTGACCCGTCGTTTTTCGCATTGATTTGATAATCGTGTACCATATTGATATAAAAATACAAAAGAGTAAGAAAATATATTCCATTTGTTGTTATATCAACAACATGAAGTGCATTAAACACAATGAAACGTTTAATAATTAATGAAATCATAAAAATGTTAAATTAAAACAAATAATTTAAAAAGGAATCAAAATAATACACATACTAAAAAAATTTAATATTTGATTTGTTTAACTGCATGTCATGTGACCATAAACAACATCAGAGAACCAATGAACATGCAAATGTGATAATTATTATATTTATTTAAAAATCTCTTATTAAAAGACATTTTAAAATGGGAAACTTCAAATATAAATATATTGGGTGAAAGAGGATCAGATGACAAAAAAGTTTTGTGCATTTTAATTTGTTTGAAATTCAATTAAAAATAATATGTTCATCAGTAGTTGATGCAACGTTGAAACACTTCATAAACCTGAAATTATTTTTGTAAATCCAGTGTTTAAATGCTGTGTAGCACCTGATTAATGACAGATGTATGTGTGAAGGTCCACAAAACTGAAAGACTTTCGGAGTGTATATAAGTGGTAGAAAGGAAACTTTAAATTATGATTTGGAGAATCAATAAACTATGCATAATTTATTGACATTGTATAAATAATATGTAATCATGTAATGGATAAAAAGCAACTATATTTTGGCATATAATAGTATTGAACATTTAATAATGTTAATCTTTTTAAATATATTTATCTCTGACGTTTTGCATAATTTGACCACATGGGGCGCTGTTGTGGAAACGGTTTCTTCTATGGCCTTTCTGATCAAATTATGTAAATTTCCATAAACTATTCTCATGTTTATATATAGCTACCTGAGTATTATCTGGTATAACGGCAAAACTTTTTAAGGAAATTTTGTCACCCCTTGTGTTCTGAGGTTTGTTACTTCAAAAGACCGTTCTCCAAGAATCAGCCACAGAAACGTCTTTTTTAAACCTCCCCTCTTGACCTCACTCTGTACGGTTCATGACAGCGCAGAGCATGTTTAATCCACCCCAGATTACTTGTTACCCCCATTCTTCCCGTGGAACACCCCTCCGTGTTACCCACATCAACGCAAGACTCCCGTTTCCACAACAACGGCGATCCGAGAGAATGTTGTGTGTGTTTCTGGTCTGCTGCTGTTTGGAGTCTGAATGCCGAAAGCTGGCGTGTGACAGTCGCGTAGCAACCGCTCAGGGCCGCTATTGATATTCAGCGCGGGGGCCGCGGCTCGGGAACAATACGGCTCTTATGAGCCCCCACGGCGACTCCTGAGAATCTACTGTAGGAGGAAAATCCCTTCAGAACGGCCAAGAGACAGCAGTTCAATTCTTTCACACAGACAGGTCACATAAGTACGAATCCTTTTAAGTGTTTGTGTGCGTAAGACAGAGTTTGCAACATATTCGAACTCTTTGAAACTTTTATTGGCTGCAACAAAGTACAAAAACAAAAGATTTGATGCTAACAATCTGTTCAGCTACATTGGCTCACTTTGCTATTATAATCATTACTATCTAACGTGTTAAAGTTACAAAGTTTCTTCAGTATTTTCTCATAGTTCGTAGAGTCGTTTGTCTCTGCTGAGAGTTTGTAAACGGGGCACAAGTCGTTTAATTCCAGCAGAGTATCAGACAGTCTTTGATATACTCAATAAAACAAAACTTTAGCAAATAAAGGTTGATCCGTAAAGACGATTTCTGGTTTTCCAAACCATACTTTTGTCATTTTTAAACACTGACAATTTAAAGATAGAAATGAATTAAGTGCATAAAAATACAATGTTTTCAAGTTTGCCGCAACTGTCCATCCAGCAGTACAATGTTTACGGATAAACAAAATATTAGTTATTAATTCTAATGGAATACAATAAAGTTTGCAATTCTGTAGCGATGGATATATAAAGAAAATAGACTTGCAAACTGAAATACAGCAACTAATCGAGGATTTTAAATCACTAAACTTGATTAAGAGAAAACAAGATTGTGATTGGATGTTGCATTTCTGTGTTTAACTCTCCTCATACAGCGGTGAGTGACGCCATGATAATTCTGTTGTTTATTTGTTTTTTATTTAATAAAATGTTGTTGTGTTTCAATTATTAACACATTTTTTGTGTTCTGCACACACAAGTAAAACAAGTTTGGAACATTTAAATGGCAACGGAATGATCGTTTTTGTGTGTACTGTCTCTTTAAGAGTGTTAGCGATGGATGATATTTAATCACAGATTTAATAGACACTGATGCCAACGTTCCGAGATCAACACGGCGTTCCGATGATTAGCTCAGCCGGACCGTCCTTCGCTTTATCAAAGAACACCGCGGGCGACGTTCCCGACACGATCTTCAGCTTTTCCTCCTGGACGGAGACGGGCGAAGACAGAGACGAAGAGACAGCCGTAGCGTTAGTGGACGAAGATGTCGTCGACGCCGAAGGATCCGGAAGACACTCGTCGCAACAGCAGCAGCAGCAGTCCATGAACGCCTGGCCGAGAGAGCTACAGATGCAGAGCAACAGGATGGGCGTCGTTCCCGCGCGAAAGAACAACAGGAAACTGGCCAATCAGAGCGAGGAGAGCCCGCGTGGCCACGCCCACCTCCACGTCTGCGTAAGCCAGAACGAAGTTCCAGACGTTTTCCGGCAAACTGCAAACAGCATAAACGGACGCCAGCGCCACCACCGTGCGGGTCAGCTGACGCTCCCGCCGCTGCTTCTTCTTTGAAGACGAAGATGCGGAAGACGATGAAGATGACGAAGAAGACGGACGAATGCTCTTAGCGTTTTCCTCCGCAACGTGCCGCGTGAGCAGCTGACACGCGCCGGTGAACAGCAGCGGCAAGCAAAAGAAACATCCAAAGGTCCACCACATTCTAGCCTCATGGTACGTCAGCACCAGCGAGTACAGTGTCTCCGGCAGCGTCACGGACGGCTGCTGAATGCACGAGTCCCACCGCAGACCCGTCCGCGGAGACACCTCCTGCTCCAGACGCCACATCAGCAGCTCCGGAGCGGCCAGAATCAGAGATCCCACCCAGATCACCGACAGCTTGGCCAGGATCGACTGACAGGGCTCCACCTGCCGCGGCCGCAGCTGAACGCTGGTCACCGCATGGAAGCGGTCGATGCTGAGCGCGCACAGAGTGAACGTGGTCACGCCGAGAGACGTCACCTGAAACACACATTAACAAACACTTGTCAGCAACATACACACTGACGGGATCCTCATCCAGCCGTGGTTACAATGGTTACGTTGACAAAAATCTGTATTGTTAAAAGCACTATAAATAAAGGTGACTTGACACGAAATCACACGACTTGCAGTTTAACTATGGTAATACTACATTTTGGACCCATAGCATCGCAATTGTTTTTTTTCACATATACATTGTAAAACTATATTTTTTGGACATTTACCATGATGATACCATGCTTTATGGACATGAACAATGGTAAAACATTTTTGTTCCCATTTACCAAACGTACCATTTATAACATATTTTTTGGATCTCTCTACTGCGCTGATGTGTTTCTTTTAGACATTTACCACCATGGGGATACCACTCCTTTTTGGATGTCTACCATGGGAATGCCATTTTTTTTAACATCTACAATGGTGCAACCACATTTTTGGGGACATTTACCATGATTATACCATGTTTTATGGACATGTACAATGGTAAAAAATCACATGTTTGGGGACATTTACCATGATTATACAATGCTTTATAGACATGGTACAATGGTAAAATCACATGTTTGGGGACATTTACCATGGTTTTACCATGTTTTATGGACATGTACAATGGTAAAATCACATTTGGGGACATTTACCCGTGGTTATACCATGTTGTATGGACATGTACAATGATAAAACCACATTTTTGGGGACATTTACCATGCTGAAACCATGTTTTTTGGATCTCTACTATACTGACCTTTTTTGCCATTTACCACTCCTTTTTTGTCTACTATGGTCATGACATGTTTTTGAACATCTACCACATTTTTTGGGGACATTTACCATGGTAAAACCATGTTTTATGGAGATGTATAATGGTAAAAGCTTTTTTTTTCATTTACCATGGTAAAGCCATGTTTTATGGACATGTATAATGGTAAAACCACATTTTTGGGACATTTACCATGGTTATACCATGTTTTATGGACATGAACAATGGTAAAATCACATGTTTTGGGACATTTACCATGGTTATACCATGTTTTATGGACATGTACAATGGCAAAACCAAATTTTTGGGACATTTACCATGGTTATACAATGTTTTATGGACATGAACAATAGCAAAACCACATTTTTGGGGACATTTACCATGGTTATACCATGTTTTATGGACATGTACAATGGTAAAACCACATTTGTGTGGACATTTACCATGGTAACACCATGTTTTATGGACATGTACAATGGTAAAATCACATGTTTGGGGACATTTACCATGATTATACCATGTTTTATGGACATGTACAATGGTAAAACCACATTTTGGGGACATTTACCATGGTTATACCATGTTTTATGGACATGTACAATGGTAAAATCACATTTTGGGGACATTTACATGATTATACCATGTTTTATGGACATGTACAATGGTAAAAACACATTTTGGGGACATTTACCATGATTATACCATGTTTTATGGACATGACAATGGTAAAATCACATTTTGGGGACATTTACCATGATTATACCATGTTTATGGACATGTACAATGGTAAAATCACATGTTTGGGGACATTTACCATGGTTATACCATGTTTTATGGACATGTACAATGGCAAAACCAGATTTTTGGGGACATTTACCATGATTATACCATGTTTTATGGACATGTACAATGGTACAACCACATTTTTTGGGACATTTACCATGGTAAAACCATGTTTTATGGACATGAACAATGGTAAAACCACATTGTTTGGGACATTTACCGTGGTTATACCATGTTTTATGGACATGAACAATGGTAAAACCACATTGTTTGGGACATTTACCATGCTGATACCGTGATTTTTGGATCTCTACTATACTGGCATTTGTTTTTAGCCATTTACCACTCCTTATTGTCTACTATGGTGATGACATATTTCTGAACATCTACCACGTTTTTGGGGGACATTTACCATGGTAATATCATGGTTTATGGACATGAACAATAGTAAAAGCTTTTTTTTTTTTTTTTTACCACGGTGATACCACTTCTCTTTGGATGTCTACTATGGTAATGCCATGTTTTTGAACAATAGTAAAACCACATTTTGTGGACATTTACCATGGTTATACAATGTTTTGGACATGAACTATGGTAAAACCACATTTTTGTGGACATTTACCATGATGATACCATGTTTTTGGGGACATTGACCATGGCTATATCATGTTTTTTTGGAAATCTACTACATCTACAGTACTATGTTTTTGGACACATCCACATTTTTTTATTACCAAGTACCAAGATATTATTTGAAGTACATTTAAAAACTAAGTACCATGGTATATGAATATGCAATCATTCAATACTATGGTATATATATATTAAAGTACCACAATTTTACCATTTCACGCCATCACTGGTTAGTAGTGTGATATAAATAAGGGTTAATGTTCCCAAGTGACAGTGCATATTATACAGAATGTTGATTTGATTTGCATCTAATCTAATATGTTAATTTACTACCGTATAATAAAATGTTTTAGGGCCACAGAAGTGGGTCAACAGACAGGCAAACACTCTCCGCAGACAATCCTGCCATTTAAACACACTCCAACCACTCATTCAACACGCGAATAAGCCCAATTAGAGCCGCTAATTACCCGGAGATCTCATTTACATGACAATCAGGAGAGCTGGTGCTGTAAAGAGGAGGCTGGAAAATGAACTCAAGAAACTACCCACAATGCCACACACCGACTTGATTACGATGACTAGTTGTCTTACAATCTGATATTAAGTGTGGGAAATATTATTTAGTCTGTTCATTTAAAAAAAAAAAGTACTGGTATTAGCATGTTTCTTAGACATGGTAATCTGTTTTCAGAATGTTCAGAGGACATTCAAAAGTAACGTTCCCGCGATGTTTGTTAAATGGAAGGTTCCCTTAACGTTTAAATAACCAAGAATAACAACTTTTTTTAAACATTTAAAAAAATTGACTTTTGGGACTTTCAGAGAACGTTTAGAAAGTTTTTATAACTTAACAGAAATGTTAGCAAGATATATTTTTGAATTACAGAAACTTCAAGAAACCGATGGATATATGAAACTTTTTTTCTCAAAGTTATGTAAACAATCATAGCAACGTCATCTGGCGTTTAATAATGTTCTCAAAACGTTAACAAAAATATGTTCTAAGTTGTTTTTTTTACCATATGTTACCATTTTACAATTTTTGTTCACCATTTTACCATATTTTACCATCTTACCTTTTTTATTTTTTGTTACCATATTACCTTTTTTACCATTTATTTTACCATTTTACCAATTTTGTTACCATTTTAGCATATTGTGTGTAACAGATGTGTGTATGTTAGAAATATATGATCCTCGAGCACAAAAGCAGTCATAAGCAGCACAGGTATATTTGTAGCAATAGTCAACAATACATTGTATGGGTCAAATTATTAATTTTTATGTTATGCCAAAAATCATTAGGATATTAAGATCATGTTCCATGAAGATATTCCTACTGTAAATATATCAAAACTGAATTTTTGATTAGTAATATGCATTGCTAAGAACTTCATTTGAACAACTTTAAAGATGATTTTCTCAATATTTAATTTTTTTTGCTCCCTCAGATTCCAGATTTTCAAATATTGTCCAAACCATACATCAATGGAAATTATTTATTCAGCTTTCAGATGATGCATCAATCTCAATTTCAAAAAATTGACCCCTATGGCTGGTTTTGTGCTCCAGGGTCACACGTGAACAGACTCTGCCTGATTAATTGACTAATTAATGATTTGATTGGTCACACACCTCCACATATGGCACTATCCTGCAGGACAGATCTCCCATCAGTCTCCTCTTGGTCAGCTCGTTGAAGATGACCATCGGCATGCAGAAGAACAGCACCATGAAGTCCCAGAACGCCAGGCTGGCCAGCGCGCAGTTCCAGGTGTTCTTCAGGTAATAGTTGTGCCACACGATACACATGAGCGCCAGATTACCCACAATGCCCACGGAGAACACGACGAGCGCGAGCAGCATGACTGCGTACGCGCTGTACGACTCCTCCGTGAGCGGGAACAGCGGGTTGTGGACGCGCAGCGAGCCGTTGAACGCTCGCGGCGTGGTGAAGAACGCGTCGGGATGCGGTCGCGGAGTTCGGTGCGCGTTCCGCTCGAGCTGCGTCTTGTGTTTGGAGCCGCGCGGAACTCTCGGCGCGCGCGCGTCGTCTTCTTCATCATCATCATCATCACCACCGCGATGCGCTGCGGAGGTGTTCAGCTCCAACGCTGATGGTGATGACCGCTTCAGGCTCGTCTTTATCTCCGCCGCGCGTTTATCAGCCTGAACCGAGCCGGCGAACACCATCAGAGCGAATACAACGCGCAGCATCATCGCGACGCTATGCTGGATGATCAAATGATGATCATATCAACAAGTTCTGCTCCTCTAGTTTCTCATCCAGCGCTTCAGAACTCATGAAGAGCGCCCGCCCTCTTCTGGACGATAGACTACAGAACAGTGGAAAGTTTTGGAAATGTCGCCATGGGGGGTCATTGCCATGTCAAACATTACCCTGCTGAAAAAAACAAACAGAAAACCATCACATAAATTCTAATGGTTCCACTACCATTACAAACCATCAACTTTTAACCATTAAAAAGTGTTTTCTGTAATGTGTTTTGAGACCTATTCCATTAGGATGTATTGGTTTAACAAGCCGCCAATGGATGTCCAACAGGAACCATTACAAACCATCAACTTTAAACCATTAAAACCATTAAAAATGGTTTTCTGTACTGTGTGTTGGGACATATTACATTAGGGTGTATTGGTTTCAACAAGCCACCAATAGAAGTCCAACAGGAACCATTAAAGTTCCAAAACCAGTACCACTTCATATTATGTTTATTATTATTTTGTTTGTTTGTTTTTTGTCAAACATTTCCACAATTACATTTGTCTAAATTTTAACTTTTATAAAAACTCTGAAATGACACAAATAGATACTGATGAATCTATGCAATATGTTTATAGTCCTAATCTATATTTGTATATACAATTATAATTTCATTTTTTTCTTTCTTTGAAATAAAAAAGATCACCGTTATCAGTTTGGTATTTTGGAGGCACCATGCATAAAATGGGATGCAGACACTAACAATATACTGTATATAGTCAATTAACCTTAAAATTACTTTTGGCTTAATTTCACATGCAGAGTTGCCAAAGTATAAAATAATTAAATAAACAAGAATCATGACAGAGGAAAGATTCAATAATAATATTGTGTATATATATATTATAATATTTATATGTATGTGTGATTATATGTGTGACCCTCTCTGTGAAATTAAAGTCTAAAAAATCGAATTATTCAACATTTCATCAATTGCATCAAAATTTGAAGTCTACCATTAATTTTACTATAATTTCAAACTTTGACATGACTATACTCAGTCAATATTAAATATATAAAGGTTAAATTTTCACATAATGTTCTTGAATGATTTTTATCCTATATATATATAATATTCTATTTACACTGTTAAAATAGCAGGATTTTTTTTCAAATAGTGGCAATTATCTGCACCTCCGTATTGTAGCACATTATAAAACAGCACGCAATAATAACTTATTGAGTGTAAAATATAATTCTAATTCAAATTATTAAATGGATGCCAACTTATTGGGACACTAAATCCCCCCCACACACTTTTTAATTATTTCCTTAATTTATATTAAAAATAAATGCTTTTCTGATGGGATTTGATATTTGAAAAGGGCGAACAAACCAGCCGATATACAAACACCGATACAACCATCAATAAATTAATATTATACCTATTAGAGTGTGTTTTATTAATGTCTACCCCAACCGTAAACATATTACAATAATGCAAATACAGTAATCGTTGTTCAGCGTGAGAAAATGATGCAATATTGATGTAAATAATATTAAACCAATGAGTAGAATAAAATCAGTCAGGACATCTGTTTTAACATTGTTGATAATTAGTCAAAGTCTGGCCGACATGTTGACATTTCACCTCTAGATGTCAGTGAAGGGATTCGACACGAGCTCGTGAGGGATTTCTGTTATGTTTATTAATTAATATTGGGTTAATGATGTGAAGATCAGTGTTTGTGAGATGTTCAGTGCGGTCTCTTCTGCTCAGGTAACAAATCATGAAAGATATAAAATAAGTGCATGTATTTGTGCATGTAATTCCTCGTTATGATATTAAATAATGCTAATGAGGTGATGATTTAACATGATAATGTACTGACACTCGCGCTAATTGGCCCTGATTAGTAAATCTGGCCCTAAATTGATAAAAACACTATTAGTGTTTGGGCATTTCACCGAATGGGTTCCTGCTCCCGGAAGTGCACGAGGAGCTTACAGGTAGCGGACAGCAGGGGCGTAGCAAGCTTTTCAAAAGTGCGGGGGATGGATGTGGTTTGTTGTTAACAATAAAAACGATGAATACAATGACAGAAGGGTACAAAAGGTATAACATACAAGATATAAAAAGCTTCCCATTTAAATGAGTGATACTAGAAAAGTATAAAAACACACTCAGAACACAGAAAATAAGTCAAAACTCTGTAGTAAACACTCTCCTCTATGCGCTAGACACTTTCACACACTGCTGTGTGTACACAATCCCACAAAAGACTCAGCAATATATGTATGTTTACATGCTCATGCACTACAAATCATCTTGTACTGTTCCCCAGCTAGCTGCTTGACTCACAATGTTTCTCTCTGCACATGTACAGTATTTATGTGAAGCATTCGCATAGTTTGTATTTTTTATCTTTATTTTTAGTTGTATAGGGTAAACTTTTACATAGAGTATACTTAGTCCAAATCTGACAGA